>PISX010007876.1:0-85940 GCA_004024625.1 Mellivora capensis
AAAAAAAAAAAAAAAAAGAAGAAGAAGAAAGACGAAGGAGGAGGAGGAGAAAGAAAAAGAATTGCAAAACATGGAATCCTTTTGAACATCTGAGTCAGTCATGCTCACTACCTGGAGTTTTGGGGAAAAAAAATAATTAATAATAAGACAGAATTTAAACCCTTGTAACCATGACCTCCAGAGGGCAGGCCTGGAACACCTAAAGCACAATATTTTAGAGCACAGTAATGGAGAAATGGGTAATAAATCCATTCATTTCTTTAATCACATATATGTTTATTGCACATATGCAAAGTTTAGTTCATACAGTAATAGTAATATTATAGAATATGTACAATAATAGAGAATACAATCAATGGCTATAAATAAGAAATTACAGTAGGATATAATGTTCTGTGATAGTGGATAGGTATAGGGAATACTTATGAGGTGTCCTGGAAGATTAAAGGCTTCCTAGAGAAGGTGTTAACTAAACTGAATATAAATGAGTAAAACAAGCGATTTGGGGCGAATATTCCAAATCAAGAGAGCAGCAGATACATAAGGAGGTGGAAGATGCTATAGGAATACCAGGTGACATTTGGAACAGCCCCTTATATCAACAATAGCTGATAGATTTAAGTGGCAAGATATATAGATATAGAGATACAGCCTTAAAATAAGCATTAAAGAAAGTTTTGCAGGTTACTAAGCCAATTTTTATTTTATATATATAATTTTCTTTTTTTTCCCCAATGTTAAATTAAAAATCACATATTGGGATGGAAAAAAAAAAGAAGTGCTACTATAAAACTACATTCTGTCTCTAAAAAAAAGAAGACAGAAAAATGTTAATTTAAATCTGTACAAGCATAAACTGACTCAAGTTCTAAAATGAATGATCAAAAATTATCACCTTACTGATGTACCATAGAGAATATTATCTGAGCATGTAGTGATGTTTGGAATTTAGAAGACTGTAAACCCCAGAATCTTTTAAACCATTCTCTATTCTAGGAAGACTAATCTGAACATTTTAAAAATACATACATGAGAATGTTTTATTTGTCTCAGTAAATTATACCTATAAAGCTTTTTTTACAAAGCATTTCTCTATATAATGCTATGTATTTTTAAAATCTAAATTAATAAATCTCAAATTAAGATTCTTTTTAGCTCTCAAATATGAGAAAATGTTCAAGTATATAAAAATTTTTCTACTTATGGTCTCTCCTGACAGCACTGAAAGATCCATATACTATGACTCCTATTATACATATACCTAGGAAAAATAATACAACCCCCCCAAAAATTGTTGGGAAAATTTATGATCTTTGTACATTATCTTGAAAACTTTTACTAGATACTGCTTAAGGGTTAACCTGAAAATTGAAAGAAAAATAATCTTATAGCTTAAAAGGCAGTCAAATAAATTAATTAATAGAGCACTGGTTAGCCCCTGGCTTGTAGTTTGTATTTCAGAAACATCAATATTCTCAGTGTACCAAGCATCTCTGAATTGACTGGCAGAGCAAAGTTATCTTGTGACGGTAAGCCTCCAGGCTTACATATCTTACCAGTATAAAAGAGAATTCCACTGCCAATGTTGTATTTCATCAACCCTAATCTGCCCCTCTTCTCACATTTTAATTTTGCAGAGACTGGGATGCATTACTAAAACTGGTGATAAGAAACCATTGTGTCACAGTTTAATTAGCAGAGTTTTTCTGTATTACCTGAATTAAAATTCAACTTAAAATGAATGTCTTCAGATCTACTGAAATAGGGTTTTACAACTACAACTGTTAATACTAATAATGTTAACAGTAGTTAGTAAGCACCAAACATCTATTGTTCTCGTTGTACCAGACTCTGCTTGACTATATTATTTGTATTAAATAATTTAACCCTTTAAAACTTCAGTGAAGAAAGATGGTAATGAAAGTGTGTTTCAACTGGCAATAAATCTGTTTGACTACTTCTGCTGGAATTCAGATTACTTTTTCATTTGCAGAAAAAAAATCTTTTTAAATTTGATCAGGGACATATTTGTACTATATACTACTCCATCTTAAAATCATCCAAGATACCAAGAAAAAAAATCAATCTACATGTGTTCTTTGATTTTTATTTTATTGTTCATTACAATATTATATGATGACTATATACTATCAATTCTTCTAATGGTAAACTACTTTAACATTTATATCTGAATATAATTACATATCAAGTGTCAATATATCATATCTAATGTCAGTATATACCTGGATTCTAGAAATTTGTTTTTTATTATGTTATGTTAGTCACCATACAGGACATCATTAGATTTTGATGTAGTGTTCTATGATTCATTATTTGCATATAACGTTTTAAATATTTTCTTATTTTGCTAAAGATTTTACAATATTGGGCATAAATAGAAGTTTGTTATAATCAATATTCTTCATATTCATCATTTGTACTTAATCTTTAAACTCTACACAATTCTAATCAAATATCTTTTACACTTATATCTGTGATAATTTTAAATCACCTAGTCAAAGATACTGCTAACGGACACAATTACTATTTATCAATTTATAGGTATCTAACATTAAACAGACATTTCCAAGTTCTCTTTTTAATTTAAGTGTCATTAAAAAAAAAAAGACTAAGTCAAAAGCCTTTCTTAATCAGGAAAATTGGCATTATTTCTAAACACAAAATATTTCATGTTCAGTATTGCACTAATGGCAAAAGGCCTTACCTATATTGGATAGGCAGAAAATACTTGATGAATGACTAGCTGGATGAATGAATAAATAGATGAAAAATATATGTTCATGCATATTATTTTCAAAAAACATCTCAATATCTTTTTTCATTTGGAAGATATCTGTAGTTAATTATTGAACTTATTGTTGCAACTATGCAAAGAAGAACAACACTAACTTTAATTGTATTCATTTATTTTTTAGTTAGCATTATTTTGTTCTACCAGTCTATGAGATTTTTTAAAGTTCTAAAATGTAAGTTACAATATCTTAAAATTTATGTTAAAATGAGCACCTTGAGTTTAAGAGAGTGCAATTTTTTTAAAAGGTTTTATTTATTTATTTGACAAATACAGATCACAAGTAGGCAGAGAGGCAGGCAGAGAGAGAGAGAGAGATAGAGGGAGGAGGAAGCAGGCTCCCTGCTGAGCAGAGAGCCCGATGTGGGGCTTGATCCCAGGACCCTGGAATCATGACTGGAGCCAAAGGCAGAGGCTTTAACCCACTGAGCCACCCAGGCGCCCTGAGAGTGCAATTTTTTAAAAAATCCCCCATCACTTAGTCAAGACTTATTTTTTCATGGAAGCAATCACTCATTGACTGAATGTGTTCTGATTTCCATTGTGTTAGATTCTGAGAATATGAAGCTGAATAAAATGTATTTCTTATCCTTTTATCCTTGAGTAGCTCATAGTAGGTGTTTAATATAGGTTTGTTGAATGACTGAATGGATATAAAAATTTAGAAATCACTGCACATTCAGTCACCGCATTTACAAATATATGGAGGTAAAAAAGGCATTTTAACAGTTCATATCACTGGACTCTACTCATGAAACCATGTATCTTGATAGGCTTATAGATTCTGCTGGCTAAATTAGATTAATTTTGTAGGAATCTATTTAGTGCCATCTACAATATTGGAACTTTCATAGAGGATGCACACTACTTCAAAATTGTCAAGAGTGTGGATAGAATCAATTCCCAAGAGAAAATTGGGAAACTGACAGCATCCAAAGGTTTGTATTTGCTCTAGAATACATCTGTTTAGTCCTCCAGTCACAAGCACATACACCAGCATCTGCTCCCACTTACTCAGAGAACAAGCTTCATGCTTGACGTGACAATTGTCCTAGACCTTAGGGACAGAGCTTACTTGATTAGGTCTATACTGACCATGGTTCTTTTCAGAGATTTGGAAGGCAGTAACTGTGCAATATCTTAAAATTTCCTGAGTTAAAATTGTAGTTACAGGGGTGCCTGGGTGGCTCAGTGGGTTAAAGCCTCTGCCTTCTGCTCAGGTCATGATCCCAGGGTCCTGGGATCGAGCCCTGCATCAGGCTCTCTGCTCAATGGGGAGACTGCTTCCCTTCCTCTCTCCATGCCTGCCTCTCTGCCCACTTGTGATCTCTGTCTGTCAAATAAATAAATAAAATCTTTAAAAAAATTATAGTTACATGTTCATCAAAATAAAAATAATTGAATTTTTTTTCTTTTTTATTTTAGTCACTACAGTATGTTGAATGGTAAACCTCTCAAAGGATATGTTCATCTGGAACTTGTGAATGTGACTTTATTTGGAAATGGTCTTTGCAGAAGTAATTAAATTAAACGTGTTGTGATAAGATCATCTTGGATTATTCAGGAAGGCCCAAATTCAGAAACAAGTGTCCTTATAAGAGAAAAGCAGAAGGAGATTTGAAACACATAGAGGAGAAAACAATGTGAAGACAGAGGTAGAAACTGAATTAATGCAGTGATAAGCCAAAGAATTCTAAGGGAAACCGATGCTAGAGCAGAAAAGAAATGATTCTTTTCTAGAGCCTTTAGAGAGAGCAACACTTGATCTTAGACTCCTGCCCCCTAGAACTGTAAGAGAATAAATGTCTGTTGTTTTCAGCCACCAAGTTTGTGGTGCTTTGTTACAAAAGGCAAATTAAAACATTTTCAAAAGTCTATTTTTATTGACATAAGGGAGTTGAAAGTTGGTCATCAGAATATTACTTAAATAAGATTTATTGGATTGTATTTAGGATTAGAATTAAACTTGGAGATGTAGCAAAGAGTGGAGCTCATCATTCCTCCCAGTCTATTGTCCCCTCTACTATATTCCCTGTCCCAGTGACTGGTTTCATCATGAAAATAGGAGATCAAAGCTGAAATGTGGGAGTTTTAGTGAGACACTTTCCCATCTCCATCTCTTTGACATCCTCTTATTCCTAAACATATTTTTTGGGGTTTCTGTTTTAAGATTTATTCATTTTAGAGAGAGTGTGGGCGGGGGAGAGGCAAAGGGAGATGGAGAGAAATCCTCAAGCAGACTCCCCTCTAAGTGCAGAGTCTGATGTGGATGCTTGATGCCAGGACCTTGAGATCATGACCCGAGCCAAAATCAAGAGTCAGACATTCAAATGACTGAGCCACCCAGGCACCCCACTCCTAAATGCTTTTGAAATCCTAACCATTCTATTCTTCCCTATTCCTCAAACATACATCATCTCCCATCCATTAAATAGTCCCCTATTTCTTCTGGCCATATCCACTTGTAATTCCTCTATCCTTAACACACCAGAATAATCATTCTATTGTATCTGTTCACTCCATTGTTAAAATCCTTTCTCAATTCTCCTTGCCTAGAGGATACATTTTAACTGCCTTGGAGTGCTCCTTCAAGATGTAGTCCATATATATCTCTCTGGCTTCCCTTTTGAAAATGCCAGAATTGCCCTGGGCTGTTTAAATGCCTCCCATGTAGGCTCATCAAGCATCCCCAAACTCCTTATTACATTGCTATCTAACCCTCTGCTCCCCAACTAGACTATATCTCTGTTGAGGGTAGGAATTAGATGTTACTTACCTTTTAATCCTCAAAAACTAGTGCTGTAGCAGGACAGGAGTCTCAAATCTAACTAGGATTCTACTGGTCTGTGAATATACAGTAGGTATGTCAATTCGCAGGAAAATAAGGTCATTAGTAGTAGTGGTGGTGGTGGTGGTGGTGGTGGTGGTGGTGTTATAACTCTCCAGGAGAGGATTGTATATGTTTGAGAATAGCTAAGAATACAGTGATGATTGGTCCAGGCCTCAACACACAGACCTGGAAGATAGCTTGATGGATAAAGTGGAAAGATTTAATTATAAGATGCTCTGATGTTAGGGCCCAGGTAAGTGTACTGGTTGTAATTTTAGAGCCTAAGTATAACTTGAGGACTGAATAGTGTTCACCCAAAACTCAAGCTCACAAAAATCTGACATCAGGAAACAGTTTCTGCAGAGGTAATCAAGTTGAGATGAGTGACACTGGATTACTCGGGCCTTAAATTCAGTATTACTGACATCCTTATAAGAGGGAATTTTGGACACACAGTCATAGCTATACAGAAAAGACCATGTCAAGATGGGGGCAGATATTGGAATGATGCGCCTATAGTCCAAAAAAATGCCAAGGACTGCCAGCAACCACCAGAAGCTAGAGATGAAACAAGAAAGGATCCTTCTCTAGAGTCTTTGCAAAGACCATAACATGCCAGCACCTTGATTTCAGACTTCTAGCCTCCAGAACTGTGAGAGAATAAAGTTCTATTATTTTGAGGCACTCAGTTTGTGGTACTTTGTTACAGTGGCCCTAGCAAATGAATCCAGTAACTAAACATGATAGAGTGTGGAGAATGGACTTTTTCCTCATTTTTATGTGGAACACAACTTGGATTTAATGCCCATGGACTTAAGGATTTGTAACTTTGGGAACACTAGAGAAATAGCTCTCTCGACCCAGATTCAGCATTGTCACTGTGGATGCTGGCCAAAATAGCAGTTGTTAGATGGGAGTCTCAAGTGGTTTCAAGAACAGCCAACATTAACAAGAGAAGGTCAGAGTGGAAGATTACAAAATAACATTAACATACACGGCCTACGTGACATATCTCTGGGGACTACCCAGAGTGAGTGAGTGAGATTTTGAGGAGGGCTATACATCTTAGTTAAGCAGATCAGAGTGAGAACAAAGAGTTCATCATTGTCAACAACATTCTGTTATTAGTCTTTGTCTAGTTAAAGACAGGCTTAGTACATTGTTGGCATTCAATAAATGTTTGTGGGATTATTTCTTTCTTCATTCACATGATGAAAGATAATAAGAAACAGTTGCCAACACAAAAGAAAGAGATTCTTTTTAAAGGAAAATTCTCATTTTATAAGTACATTATTAATTAATTCAACAAACATTTTATGAGAATCTTCTGCTTGTCACAAGTCAGGGGACGGGGAAGAAATTATGAAATACAAAAAGAAATCAAATATGTTTTTTTGTCAGAGAATTCACTATCTAGTTGATGAAGCAGACGTGCAAGCAAATAATATTGATCAAATATAAGAGATATACACTAAGTGCTTTGGAAATAGAAAAGACTATCTGTAACTATTGAAGAAGACTTCTGACAAATGATATGTGAACTGCCTTCTGAAAATTTAATATGCAGAAGTTTTCTATGAGAGGGTCATTACAGGGTTTGCCATGCCTGTAAATATGAGACACTATGAGTTATTTAGGGAATATTACACTGTTTTGGTGGTACTAAAGTTTAGGGATAGTGAAAGTGAGTGACAGAAGTTGAAACATCTTCTACACCATCCTTGGATTTCTGCTTCCTTAAGTTATCTCAGCTGAAGGGTGCCTGGGCGGCTCAGTCAGTTAAGCATCTGACCTTTGGTCATGATATCGCAGTTGTGGGATCAAGCCCCATGTCAGGCTCTGTGCTCGGTGCAGAATCTGCTTCTGATTCTTTCTCCCTCTCCTTCTTATACACTCTCTCTCTCAAATAAACAAATAAAATCTTTCAAAAAAAAAAGTTATCTTAACTGAAGTATGTGTGACAAACTGGGTTAAAGGCCGAGGGAATTTTATTTTATTTATTTTTTAATTAAGTTTCCATTTTCATTCCAATAGAGTTATGCAGCATTATATCAGCTTCAGGGTATACTATAGTGATTCAACAATTATATATATCATCACAAGTGTACTCTTTCATCCCCATCACCTATTTCACCCATCCCCCCACCCACTTCCCCTAACAATGTTCTCTATAGTTAAGAGTCTACTTCTTGGGGGAGCCTGGGTGGTTCAGTGGGTTGGGCCTCTCTGCCTTTGGCTCAAGTCATGGTCTCAGGGTCCTGGGATTGAGCCCCGCATCGGGCTCTCTGCTCAGTGGGGAGCCTGCTTCCTCCTCTCTCTCTGCCTGCCTCTCTGCCTACTTGTGATCTCTGTCTGTCAAATAAATACATAAAATCTTAAAAAAAAAAAGAGTCTACTTCTTGGTTTGCTTCTCTCTCTCCTTTGCTCATTTGTTTTGTTTCTTAAATTCTACATATGGTAAAATGATACGGTTTTTGTCTTCCTCTGACCGATTAATTTCACTTAGCATCACACTCTTCAGCTTCAACCACGTTGTTGCAAAGGGCAGAGGGAATTCTAAAAAACTATTTCATTATATCAAGGTAGAACTACTAAGGACTTTAAGTTACTTACTCTGTATTCATAACTGAAATTTTTTCATCATTGTAAAATTTCCATGTAACAAATAATTATATCTGTAAATGGATCTATAGTCCTTTCTCATCTACTGTCCCTTCAAATTCTAAGTGAAAATATCAGGCAGGTTTCATTTAATGTTGTGAGTGAGGGAACTAAAGTGATACATCTGTGATGAAGAACCTCTCTAATAAGAGTGAACAGGAAAAGAGGAAAAGCTTGCTCTCCCATGTTTACATCCCTCAAAATAGTAAAAGCTTCATTGAAAAATTCATTAGGCAGTTGTATACAACAAAAGATTGAGGACATAGGAGAGATGATGTCACAGGGGTGAGACACGTAGGCCAAAGGTCTTAACCCTAGGAATAAAGAAAAAGCAACCTAAGAGACTCTAAATCACAGGAAACAAACTGAAGGTTGCTGGAGGGGAGGTGGGTGGAGGGATGGGGTAACTTGGTGATGGACATTAAGGACAGCACGTGATGTAAGGAGCACTGGGTATTATTTGCCACTGATGACTCAGAGGCCTGTAGCTCTGAAACCAATAATATATTATATGTTAATTAATTGACCTTAAATAAAATGTGTTTTAAACATTAATCACCTAATTTTAAAAAAAGATAAAGCAACTGGTTCACATAATCGAAAGAAAGAAGCCTGATCTTGAAGGTAAGAGTCACTGCATCCATGGTTCCTGATACATTTGTCTCCAATGAGATGAATTAGTCTTTAAGTAGCTTTGGCCAATTGAAAGGGCAGTTGCTAAGGAAAGAAATGGATATACTTAAAAGAATGGAAGAATCAAGAATGCTTCATGGAGGAGGCATTATTTCATCTGGGTCTTTGTTGGTTCATTATCCCCAATTTAGAGGAAAAAATCCAAAAGGATAAGGGAAGTTACCAACTACATAATTCAATCCTGATAAATAATTCTCCCTATTAATCTATTGCTAAATACTGAGAATTCACTAGAACAAGAAAAGATTGGATTTCAATCCTTAGTTTAGGAAAATATTAGAATAGGTAGACTTTATGGTTCCAATTCTGAAGCTTTTTAACCTACTATATTAAGACAAATGTAGGCATTTTTTTTAAGTTGGCTATATTTTACTTTTTAACAATATATTGTGAGTTTGGTATTTTTTTTAAATAGTAAAGGTGATTTTGCTTTCAAGAGAGATGAAACATAAATGATGATGAAAGGCAAGAAAATGTTTCAAAACCAAACACATTCAATAATAGCAAAGGGCATTTAAAAACTAAAAAAGCACACTTGCTTTTTTATATAAAACATTATTCTTTTTGAAGTGTTCACCCATATAAAAGCTTCTTTTGTGAAACTAGGTTTTCATCATCTCCCACAAGCAAACGAGAATGCCAAGGAAATGTTTAAAACCAGCAAAATACTGTATATGTACCCAGCCATTCCCACTACACCTATTTTAATGAGCTTGGGTTTTCATGTAACACATCTTAAAATTATTACTATAGTGGTGCCCACTATAGTACTCAAGTTCAAAGTACAAATCCCCTGTACACTCTCACCTACTTGGAATGCAGTTCAAAAAAACTTGCTTTAAAATAAAACTATTCAGTAAATAGCTGTCTAGAAATAGAAATATGCTATGTAAAAGTGATACAGTGAAATTGGAAAATTAAATCTGCATTATTCAAGATGCAAGATGGAGATGTGCATATGGAGGCCATGGGGGGAAAATGGTAGGATGTATATTTCTGCTATTGTAAACAGAGGTCAATGGCAAACATTAAGACGTATGTTATCTTGAGAGTATGACTACATTGACCAAATCTGGGCGTCATGTTTTGAAATAACTATATTAAATTAAAAGCTTTGAATGAGAAGCTTTTCTCCACCACCTAAACCAGGTCTCTCATCTGAAAGAATCTAAAGAATAAAAATGTTCAGAACAATACAAAGGTGAAAGAAACTATCTGGGGAAGTGTAACACAGCTTGAAGGTCACAGAAAATCCATTCTATCTTTATTTTTTATTCATTTTCTGCTTATAATTAATCCCTAATTCTTGTAAAATTGCAAAGCAGACAGATGTAAAGATATACATTTTCCTAATAATAAATATTGAAAATCAGCTATTTTGTCTTTCAAACCCAGGTACAAATTATACTGACCCTTTTTTTTTTCTTTCTATATATCCCTGCAGATTCTATTCCTTAGTGAAAATCCCCTTCTTCTCCTCTTCGCTTGAATTTACTCTCCTCCCCTTGAACTTCTAGACTACACTCAAAACCTCCTCTTTTCCATTGCAGCTTACATTCCTTGTATATTCCCCTGAAATTCTTTTGACATATTTGTATTGTGAATTACTAATAAAACTTTTAATAAAATATTGTTAATTATATTAGTAATATCTCATGTGCAAATGTTATGATTTAAGAATACCTACACAGGCATAATACAAATTTTATAGATAATGGACTTATACATCAGTGTATAGATATTTACATTTCATTTAGTCAGATTAAAAAACTGATCTCAGCAGTCAAGTAAGTTATCTAAAGTCATACAACCTGTAAGTGTTTATTCCTGCATCTTTTTCTCCCTCCTGAAATTGTGGTCTCCCAGATGTCAAAAATAGGTGCTTAATCTTTTTAGTCCCCAGTAGGTTTTCAATAGATATTTGTTACCTAATATATTTTCTAGAAATGAAAATGGAAACCTATACCATTTAGAAAAATCAACTAATCTGAGAGAATTTCTTAATGTTTTATAGATTTTAAAAATAAAATCTTTTAAAATTCCTCATATAAATAAGCAGTTATTGGGGCCCCTGGGTGGCTCAGTGGGTTAAAGCCTCTGCCTTCAGCTTGGGTCATGATTCCGGGGTTTTGGGATCGAGCCTTGCATTGGGCTCTCTGCAGCAGGGAGCCTACTTCCTCTCTCTCTCTGTCTACCTCTCTGCCTACTTGTGATCTCTGTCTCTCAAATAAATAAATAAATAAAATCTTTAAAAAAATAAATAAATAAGCAGTTATTATTTACTTTCTTTTATTAAGATTGTAAAATGTGTATAATTAAATGATATTTAATTGTGATAATTTTTCCAATCACTTCAGAGGCTTATAAAATGTCCTCAGTATATTAGATAATCTTTAATATTTTTATATATATAAACATATAATTTTTAATATTTTTTGATTAATTAAAGAATAAAGTTAACTGTTTTCGGAAGTAATCCTTTATTTGTTATAATATGGAACAAATATGAGTGGTATTTTTAGGGATGCCTGGCTGGCTCTGTTGGTTAAGCATCCAAATCTTGATTTTAGGTCATGATCTTAGGGTCATGAGATCAAGCCCAGACTTGGGCTCTGCCCTTGGCGTGGAGCCTGCTTAAGATTCCCTCTCTCTCTCCATGCACGTTGGTGGCACAATTAGTTAAGTTCAACTCTTGGTTGTGATCTCAGGGTCCTGGGATCAAGCCCCATATTGGGCTCCACACTCAGCGCTGAGTGCACATGAAATTCTCTTTCCCTTTCTCTCTGCCCCTCCTTTGCATACTCTCACTCTCTCTCAAATAAATAAATAAATAAAAATAAAAAAGATTCTCTCTCTCCTCCTCCCTCTGCTTGTCCCCCACCCCCGCTCTCTAAAATAAAAAAAGTAATCCTTTATTTCTTACAATATGGAACAAATGTGAATGGTATTTTTAAGAGAAAAATTCCTTCTTGCTTGCTCAAAAATAATGACAAACATTTTACAAAGCAATTAATATGGGTGTCATACAATATGATCATTCAACATATATTAACTTGTTTACTTTTTAAAAGAACTATGACATAGGTTCTATCACTATCACTATTTGATTAATGGAGAAACTAAAGCAGAGAATGGGAAATCTGCCCAAGGACACATAGCTAGGAAGTTGGGAAGCCGGGATCAACACAAGGCAATCCAGCTTTAAAATTCATGTTCCGGGACGCCTGGGTGGCTCAGTTGGTTGGGCGGCTGCCTTTGGCTCGGGTCATGGTCCCAGCGTCCTGGGATCGGGTCCCGCATCGGGCTCCTTGCTCGGCGGGGAGCCTGCTTCTCCCTCTGCCTGCCACTCTGTCTGCCTGTGCTTCGCTCTCTCGCTCTCTCTCTCTCTGACAAATGAATAAATAAAATCTTTAAAAAAAAAAATAAAAAATAAAAATAAAATTCATGTTCCTACCACTGTTGTGTACTACTTCTTACACCCACCTCACATCATCTCATTTGACCATGGAGACAACAGTGTCTTTGTCTCACCAAATAAATCCCACACCCTCCAGCTACTCTTACTGTTTTGAAATAGTCAACAATAAATAACTGAACTTAATTCTTAAACATGTGGCTGGCATTTAATAAATCATCACCTGACGTTGAGTAAATAAATAACCAAAATATTGTTTTCTTTTGCATTCTTTATTGATATCTACTTGTACCTTATAAATTGTTCTCCCCTTTAAATATTTTCCTTCCTCTCTTTTAAAAAAAAAAAAAAAAAAAAAGAGGGACGCCTGGGTGGCTCAGTTGGTTGGGCGGCTGCCTTTGGCTCAGGTCATGATCCCAGAATCCTGGGATCGAGTCCCACATCGGGCTCCTTGCTCAGCAGGGAGTCTGCATCTCCCTCTGCCTCTGCCTGCTACTCTGTCTGCCTGTGCTCTCTCTGACAAATGAATAAATAAAAAAAAATCTTTAAAAAAAAATATTTTCCTTCCTCTTCCAATCCACTGCCAAGAGAGTTTTTGTTTTTGTTTTTGTTTTTTAATAGAAATCTATTTCTTGTCTTCAGTATTTAATCAATGACTGTCTATTACCCCCAGGATAGATTCTGAACTCAGACTAGGGTTTCAAGATAAATAGGAAATGCCTTCCAAGATGAAGGACCAACTTTTATACAAATTTTCCACTTACAACTTTGGGGCTGGGGCCCTTTGCCCTAAATTGCCCTTACCTCTGCTCTTTTCCTGGAGTTCCTACTCAAGAATCTTTCTAGCAATGATTTGGCAATGATGCCAATACTTTCAGATTTCTCTGTAATCATTTTTGTCTTTCTTCCCCATATAACTTGGAGTTCCCTGAATATTTCTCAATCCACCAACTCATCTCAAATGAGGGAAATGCCTACAATTATCAATATTAATATTAAATTCTAGCTCACTCCCTATCTCCACTCCAGTGTCTAACATTTCCAACAGAAGATGATTTCTCTCCCTATATATTAATCTTCAAATGCTATTACATGAGCCCCTTTGACCTTGGCTTCCTGACTTTGAACAATTCTGGAATGCAAGGTCACAGTCCTGTGAGATAACCCTTCTAATTTCAACATCTAATGACAACACGACCATTTTTAAGTAGCCGCTACCTCTGTAAGTTTAGTACTAAAATAGAGCATTCCCTAAAAAAACCCTGGAGTATCTATGTTTTGATTTTAAAACCTAGAACACCTCTGAACTAGTATTTTCAGCTTCTACTAAAATAATCATAATCATAATAACTCCCAATGAACCAGTAATAATGCATTAGAGAAAACACAATGTTAAGTGCCCATGGTTGCTAAAACAGTTATTTTCTTTCAACAACGGCTTGACATATTTTTTAACTCTTTTTTTTTTCTATTTGTGTGCCCCCTACTTGGTTTTCATCAAGTTCTCATCAGGGGAACCCTTGGAAAAACATAGAAACCAGGTTCGGCATAGGAGAAACTTAATAACCAGTGGGAAGTAGACCCAAATCCATAACTACCAATGAAAATTAATTTATTAATTCAAAGAACCTTCAAATTGTAGGCAGGGATTGCTCAAGTATAGAAAACAGTCTGTTAAAGAACAGTTTAATAAAAGTGTTTATAAAATTAATTTAAGAATTAATAAATAGACAAAGCAATAAAATGCTAAAAATCAATGCAACTGTCCTTTCATTCTCCATTTTTATATTCTCTAATTTTAAGTAAACATATTCAAGCATAAACTAAACAAGCATAATTTACTAAAATCAATAGTAACATTGTATAATTTCTATTAACTTCAATTATTCTTTTGAAAGAAAGAAATGAAACACTATTGTCTGATAGGAAGAACCAATCAATTCCCAGTCACTGGGAAGGATACGTAAGATTTTAATAATACTTAGGGAATGGCAATTCCAGGATGATACTCAGGGGAAAAATATATATAACAAAAAGAGATACATTAAAAAAAATCTGACTTTTTTAAGGTAAAGCACATCAATTATAGTTACAGGAAGTAATCAAATAAAACAGGTGACTCCCTTTATAGTATGATTAGCTTTCACTCACCCTTTGTCCCTAAAATTCTAATTAATTTTCACATTCTCTCTCTTCCCTTCCCCTCTCCCCTTGTCTCTCACAAGTACACATACTCCAGACTCAGAATATTTTAGGTCTGGGACAATTTAACTCTTCATACTGCATATGAAGTATAAGTAGACACAGAATATTTCACTCTTGTTCATGAACATGTCTTAGCCCCATTGACTCTAAACAAAATATCTATAGATTATTTTTGTGGATCTTTCTTCCATGTTCCTTTTCCCCTTTCAGTTCTATTTTTATTTACAAATTAGATTATGGTTTGTCAAAACAAGTTTTTGCTAAGTATACTAAAACGAAAAAGAACACTGTTAACTTCATATTGAAAATACTGCCAGTAAAAACATCTACCTTTTTTATGAGACTTCCCTCCTCCAGAAAATCAATCATAATAACCAATGAGCACACACACACACACAACATCATTCATTTAACTATGACTTACATTCACACACAAGTTCTAAGACAGAAATGGGCTCAAGTTGTGCCTTAGATCTTCATACTTCTTCAAATTCCTTACCAAATTTCTTGTGTCATTTTGACATTCAAAAGGAGCTAGATCAAAAGGTTCTGTTTCTGACTCCAAATCATTTCTTCCTTTTCTTTTTCTCTCTTTTTTTTAATAGTTAGAGTCAGTCTTTTTCTTTTCTGACAGTCTAACAATGCTTACCACTTCCTACTCATCTCTAACTCTGTTCATGAGTTGACCTCCGTATCTGTGGAAAAATTAAGTTACATGTTCAACTGCATGGAAAGGGAAAAGACTTATCCATTCAGACAGAAAGGGTTTAATGAGCAGCTAGACTAACACCAGTCCTAAGATCTACACTCTAAAGAATGAGATTCTAGTTGGAGTCCACTATAATACAAATACTGAAATGCGCAGAACAGTCAAGGTGTAGCAGTAACCAAAGAACTTGGATTCAGAAAAATTTAGGTTCCAATTGGTGTGTAACACTAAACAAATTATTAAGCTTCCCTAAATGTTATCCATTTTAATAAAAGGTTAGTGATACCTTCTATTAAGAGTCATCCTAAGGCAAATATGTAACATTATGTAAGAATACAATAGACGCTTAATACTTGGCATTTAATATTACTACTATGAAAACTAACAATGTACATCAAGGGTAGTCACAATAGACATACTGGCATATATAGGTATATGGTAAATCCTTGAAAAATGAATAGGATTTATAGAGAAAAATGAGGAGGGCATTCCTATCAATTGGTGTACCTAGGAAATTATAATCATCCATTTCTAATATCACTAATTATGAGAAAGCATTTGAAATGTGCTCTGATAGTTACTTAATTTACAGACCACTACCTGAGTGCCACCAAAATATATTCTAAAGTGTTATTCTTTGTTAAAGAGCCAAGAAATGAAATTAGAAAATTATTTTGTGATATTACTTTCTGTAATTGTATCTATAGAGGATGCATAAAAGAAGTAGAAAGACTGTATCTATTGTATCTATATTGTATCTATATGTATCTATACGTATATTGTATCTATAGAGGATGCATAAAAGAAGTAGAAAGACTTATCCAAAGAGAAATTGCTTTTAAAAGGGCAGATCCTCAAAGTACACTCGTGAAAAATGCAGATAATTTTCCTCGCCCATTATATCACTAGAAAATGTGAATAGTTCATTTGAATCTGTAAGATTGTTTTCTTTTCTCATTGACACAAAATCATTCAATTATATTCCTAAATCGGTAGACTTAATTATATCACATGCCTGAATACATTAACTTATCAAGAAATTCTCAACTTAGGTAATCAAAGTTTCAATGAGAAAAATATTCATACTGACAACTAGTGAAAATACTAATATTGTTCTCTTTTTTCTAGGACAGATCATAAGTCACCTACAAAAGACTACCTAAGTTGTATCCATGGGTCAAAATTCATAGAAATTCTTCTTTTATTCAAAACATAATTAGAGCTATACTATTTTGAAATACCCTCTAGAAAATAAAGTATGGGCAATTGGCTACTGTTTGTGTAATTTGGAGCAAATCTCTGAACCTGTCTAAAACTTAATCCATTCTCTTGTTTATAAGAATGAAATAAGAATAACTGCCCTGACTCCCCCTAAAATTTCAATGGGGATCAAAATAAATAGCAGATGTGTGAATATCTTGAAAACCATATAGCACTATACAGATAGCATTTTCAATATTGATAATGAATGGATATGTAAGTCAGAGCAAGCAATAGTCCTAAGATGAAATGTGATGATAGGGGAAAAAAAAATAAAGTCAAGCAAAAAATAGGTCTTTAAAAATAGTATATAACCCATGTTTAATAAATATTTATTGAATGAAAGAATGAGTGAATGTTAGTAAATGAATCACCACAAATATATCTGAATGAAAATACCACAAATGTTTACCAGTCATCTTAATGGATCCTGAAAATAAAGTTTAGGTTTTGAATGTTGTCTTGATATTTTTATATAAAATAATAAACAGGGACATCTGGGTGTCTCAGTCTGTGCAGTCCCTTTTGGTTTTGGCTTAGGTCATGATCTTATGGATCATGGGATCAAGGCCAGCATTGTACTCCACCCTGGGCACAAAGCCTGCTTGGGATTCTCTCTCTCCCTATCCCTCTGCTCCCCTCACACCCCCACCCCACTCATGCACACTCTCACTCTTTCTCTCTCAAACATAAAAATAATAAAATAATACAGAACATCCATTTTTGAGCTCCACAGTACAATATTTTATACATAGATACCAGACCCTCTGTAATTGTTAATGTAAAGAATATTGAATGAGCTGATGAGCAAATTCTCATATTCATAACAATCCTATTGTAGGGGAAAGAGTTTTAAACTTGTTCATTTGTTAGTAGCCACATTAATAGTAAAATATTATAAATACAGTATTTAAAATGTATTGAAAACTTTCTGGGTGACATGTTGTGCACACGACCCTAAATGGTGAATACAATTATTCATGACTATTATTCTCCTCTTAGATTATTGAAACATACATTTTCTAATATTATTGTTTGAGTTATGTGTCTGCACTCTTTCTAGGAGAAATATGCATGCCACTGGCTGAAATTCAGTTCATTTAGGCAATCTCAGGTAGTCATTCAGAAAATGATTTTCAAGTATAACCTATTTCAATGCAGATAAAACTACAAGCAAGTCTTCAAAGTATTTTCCAAGTTATTTTTTCAACATTACCTTACATTAAGAAAACAAAATTGAATTTCCATTGTAAGTAATACACTGAATAATGCTGCAATATTTAACTGATATGAACAAAAATTAATACTAATTATAATTCCTAACATTCCTACTTGCAAATTGTTATGCCATACATCATCATCGCATTTAAGTTCCACCAACATAAGGTATACAGTGCAGGTATTATGCCCAGTTTATTCATCTATCAACAGAAGGTGGTATCTATACAATTAATAATCTGAGCTTCAGTTCATTCATCTATAAATAGAGGTTAATTATGCATAACACTGGATATAGATGCATATAGAAACATTTTATATACTTATTTAACCATGGGGAATACAATGTTAGTGATGTGGGAAACAGAGACAAAAGAAAAGTTATTAAATGTCCTTACTGTCTAGAGCCACTGACAAGTCCTTGAAACAGGCAGAGTGATATTCCTTTAGGGACTCAACTGCCTCCACCTTAATACTTTGCTAAGGGCAAAATGCAATCCTAGCCTGACCACCCCCCACCCCAATCAGGATCCCTTAAGTCTACTTTAACATACAAAAATTCCTTTGGAAACTTCCTTTATCTCTAAGCCCTTCGAGATTCCTGCTGGCAATCATCCTCAAGCATATGACCCAGATATAAATCTGAAGGGTCTCATGACTAAGGTTTTATTAGATGGTAATAAATGATCTTTTCCCAACAACAGCTTGCCCCTCAAGTCCAGGAAACCTTGCTTCCAAAATTCCTTAGAGAATTACGCTATCCCTGACCCCCTCCCAAATTGCAAGTGTATAATGGACCACTCCTCACAACACCAGGGCAGCAGCTCTTTCTGCCCATGGGTCCTGTCTCTGTGCTTTAATAAACCACCATTTTGCACCAAAGACGTATCAAGAATTCTTTCTTGGTCATCGGCTCCAGGCTCCACCCCACTGAACCTCACTTACACTCTAAAACTTCATCATTAGTGAGAATGCTAGTGTGTGTTAAGGTATATAGCCACTGATAAAATAACAAACTTAGGGATTCTGAGTGGTGTCACAAGATCAGAAACTCAAAGATGCAAAAGTCAAATTAGTTTTGTTTTTTGTTTGTTTGTTTTTAGTTTCATAGCAGTGGGAGAGTTTAGGCCTTTAGTTGCTTAACTATAGATTTTTGCTGTATTGAGTGATCCAAAAACAAGATTTTATAAATAAATAAATATATATGTATGCATACACACAAGTAAGAAATACAAGCACAGGGTTCATCACTGTAGATCAGTGAGAATGTGGATAATTGAGGAGAAGTTTTAAGAACAAGTGACTTTGATAACTCAATTCTAACTGTTTGGCCTTGGTTTCCATCATTCTGGAGCATGCAGTTTCCATTTAATCAATTGGCTGAAAAGAGAACATACTTTCATGTAATAGTTACAGATAGACATTTTCCACTGTTTAGCTCTTTGGCCAGAAAAATCTGGATAGATCTGGAGTTTATATCATTGTCCTCAGGATTGCAATGATTCCCTGTTTCTTCCTGAACATGGTCAACTTTTCAACTTGGTCTTTTCTCCTTTATTTTTTTTCTCCTCTCTCTCTCTCCTTCTCAATTGCTTTCCTTTTAATTTTTCTTTCATCTGAGTCACTTGGACTGAGTAAAAACTTCTATACCTATGGTGCATTCTGTATATTGTATTCTGAAGAGCAGGCAAAGGGACTCTGTGCATGACTCACAGCTATCAGAATCTGAGGAAGGCTCTGCAGGTCAAAATCTGTGAGTGCAAGGAGCCCAGGAAAGGTTCAGCAACAGGAAATCAGAGAAGTTCAACTAGCAGATAACAGCTCCAGGATTTATCTATGAATACCCATATGTCCTTCAGCTAATCAGCAGTGTCCCTGATTTCCTTTTCAGCTTCAAGTTTTGTGTGTTCTGTGATGCCCTGTCACATCAGTACGAAAGTGCAATCTTGTGACACATCAGAGGTCTGACAAGTTTGGTTCCTCTGAATTCTTTAATTCCCCAAATCTTTGAACTGAGGAAGTGGCTAAGCCAAAATCTTTACAAATATGTCCACAACTAACCAACTCACTATATTAAAGGAAACTAAATTGTCATACTTGGCTTCACCTTACTGGAAGTATACCTGCTTGGTAATGTTAATGGCACAAAAAAACAAAAACAAAAAACAAAAAAGAAAAAAACTGTTACTTCTTCCTCCTGTATTTTGCAGAAAGGACCCTGACTTTTAAACTTCAGATACACAAACTTTCTCATAAATAATGCCATGGAAATGACAAAAGCTTTTTCAGTTGGTTTTAAAATTATGAAAGCAATTTGTGTTATTTTCCATTCTAGGCAGGGAACTCAACTGGCTTTAAGAGCTGGCCACCACTACTTTAAGAGCTACTTCCTTTTAAAAGCCTCCATGCAGGGAGGACATTAGCAAAACTGTGAAACCATTTACCTTTAGTTCCCTCATTTCCCCAATTTTTGCCCCTTCTTCCTTTCTCCACACTTTAAAATCACAACATACTCAAGTCCTTTTCAACTCTTAAGAGCATTCACTTTTACATGAGCCAAGCCATCAACCCAAAGAAATTTATATGTAAATGTGAAATTTTATTCAAAAAGCAAGTGGATGGGGGAGGGACATCCTAAAGTAAGATCATACTAGCAAATTTCTACACTTATATTTGGTAGCAATTTTGAATAACACGCAAACATAACTGTCTTCTAATGTTTAAATTACAAAGGGCAAGATTTTCCTAGGAGTCACATTCAAAATATGATTTAAGATTGTATTTGGAGCTTAACTTCCTAAGGCAATCAGCATGTACAAAGAGAAGAATTCTGAATATTCATGATATCATGCTTTCTACAATTTGCAAGTCTAGGTTATACATTTTAAAAGACAAGAATGCTGGCTTGATTTAGATGCATTCATCTCTCATAGAGTCTTCCAAAAGATTACTTCTATTTTTAAATTTTATTTGTATTCATATTTCCGAGGTTTCATTCATGTGTCTAAACACATTTTTAAGTTCACCTACATGCTTAATACTCAGCATTATATAGTGTTTAATCTATATCATGTGAAAAATGATGTGACAAATTTTTAAATCGAATTCTACAATTTCCCCTCCAACAAGGCTTCTCATTTGCCTCCTATATTCCCTACTTTAATCTGCATTTCTCTGTCACCCAGGATTTTGTAAATTGTGCACTGTACTACCAAGGGATGCCATTTGTGTATACCAGGCGGTGAATATTTCACAAAAATAGCAGTTGTTGGCCTTGTGTGGAGACCAACCGGCATCACGGCTATTGGTAGTGGTATCCCTGGATGTTATAGACTCAAATTGCCAAACTCAGAAATTTGACTTATTATTTTACACAAATCATTTCCCTCTTCACTCTGTATTCAATCCCTTGATCCTATCAAATCTACTTCAAAAGCTGCTTCCTCTTTCTCCTTTTCTTATTTCACTATCCACCCTTCTAACATCATCTCACAACTGCCTTCTAATTAGCTTGCCAACTTACCACATTTCTCCCTGTCTAGTCTCTCCCCACAGCTGCAAGTTATCTTGATCTCCTGGTTAAAAATGTCTTTAGTGGTCCTGCCTTCTTTAGTAAGCAACTGGATAAAATAGAAATGATTATGTTGTCTTAGTGTGGGTTCCTCCAGAAGCCGACTATGAATCAAATATTCAAACACAAACAATTTTTTGGTGAAGGGATTCCAGGAAGGAAGGGTAGGGGAACAGGAAAATGAAAGAGAGATGAAAAATGCAGTGACCAAGGGTGTCTTAGCTGTCAAGTTACTTGTGTTGAATCCTGTCTTATAGGATTCTAATAGATATCTAGTAGATGGTGTTATTTGGCACAGTGAATGGAAGAACTAGAATATTAGTCCACCAAATTTGGTAATTGGCTGTGGGTCCCAATTGTAGGCACAGCAGGTTGGGGGTGGGGGCAGGGAGAGACACCATCAGGCAAGAATTGCAGGAGGAGGCATTTTAAAATCAGGCCAGCAGCCAGGAAATTATACTGAGGAGATATGGGAGGCAAATGGGAGCATATATCTGATGAGGGAACAAAAGGCTAGTTGAAGACAAAGCTTAAGTTGACACCCCACAACCCCTCCCACCCCAGAAGGGATATATGTGACATTTCTCAGGCACTCCTGGTTGCCCTAAAGCTAAGGAAAGGAAAAACAAATAGTTAATTTATAGAGATCACAATCCTGCAAGACAGGAGTCTCCCTCCATTTACAAATGTTTTAGCAATCTACAAGAACAAAGCATTTCTATCAATAACCTGGCTTCCAGAAGGAAATGTAGATACAATTAAATGTCCTGATAATCCACAGCCCATTGACAGATACTTGAAGCAGTTGGAGTGTAATGCTCTTCCAGGAAGCTCCCAACTATCTTCATGTTAATACCTTGCTAGAGGGAAAAACAACCTTAACTTGACAATGGAAAGGCCTCAGGTATCTTGTGAGTCTTTTTTTAGCATATGAAAGTTCTTTTGAAACCTCCCTTTTCCTTACCTCCCCCAACTCCCAAGTATATAATCAGCTACCCCTCACAACCCCAGTGCAGCAGGTCTTTCTGCCCATGTGTTCAGTCCCTGGGCTTTGGGCTTTAATAAACTGACATTTTGCAACAAAGATGTCCCAAGAATTCTTTCTTGGCCATAGGCTCCAGTGCTCACCCCACTGAACCTCACCTGTATTCCCAAACCCCATCATATCTAACAACATCTGTAATCATTTCATGTTTAACACCAGGCAAGCTTTCTAGACTAATCACTTTTCACACTTCAACTAGCCACCAAGATCCTGCCACATGAAGCTTCCCACTTTTCTCAGAAATGATAGATATTTTCATAACTGCATGACTAAATCCTATTCCTTCCAACCTATTCCTCTGGCCTCATTCTTTGCCCAACAAAGTCATCAAGAATCAGCTGAAATGTTGCTTTTTCACAAAGGCCTTTCCTCTCAAGTTTTTAATTCCTTTCCAAGATTGTAGATTATCAGATTTTAGCTGTGTCCTTTGAGGAGTCAAGAAATCTATATAGATGCAAATCTTTCATCAATTATCTAAATATTTCCAAGTAACCACATTTCTGAGAAATGTGTCCTTTCATTTTTATTTATTTTATTTATTTATTTATTTATTTATTTATTTATTTGAGAGAGAGACAGTGAGAGAGAGCATGAGAGGGGAGAAGGTCAGAGGGAAAAGCAGACTCCCCCATGGAGTTGGGAGCCCAATGCGGGACTCAATCCTGGGACTACGGGATCATGACATGAGATGAAGGCAATTGCTTAACCAACTAAGCCACCCAGGTGCCCAAATGTGTCCTTTTATACTTGAATGATTCATATGTCATTCTATCATTAAGTGGTAGTGGTTGTGATAATTTAAGGAATGATACATACTGACATTAGGAGAGTACCCAGTATATGGTAACCACAGTGTGTCTATTACTGTTTATTTGCTACATTTACAAACCACCTGCAAAGCTTGCTAAAAATGCAGATCCCCAGACTATAAACCCAGAGATCCTGAGTCAGCAGTTGGGGTCCAAGAATCTAGAATTATGAACAATCACATATAATTATTCTCTTTAGGGCAGTCCATGACAGGATGACCAAACTCTGGATATGATGGGATGGTCTCAATTCACACCTGTTGTCATGATGTAATTATCAATAATGATTTCTTTCACTTTCGAAAGTGTCTCCATTTGAAAAAAGAAAAAAAATGATCACCCTATGTATGTGATGAAGTTCTAGAACATAGGTGAGGTTCGGTGGGGTGAGGTTTGGAGCTGATGACCAAGAAAGAATTCTTGAGACATCTTTGGTGCAAAATGGTGGTTTATTAAAGCATGGGGACAGGACCCATGGGCAGGAAGAGCTGCTGCCCTGGATGTGAGGAGTGGTCTATTATATACTTGTAAATTGGGGAGGGGATTAGGGATGATGTAAGTCTCTAAGGAATTTTGGAAGGAAGGTTTCTAGAACCTTGAGGGGCTAGCTATTGTCTGGGGAAAAGGTTATTCATTAACAGTAATAAAACCTTCTTGTGAGACCCTTTAGATGTTTATCAGTGGGCCATACTCTCTTGGAGGTTTAGAGATAGTTTCCTAAAGGAATTGTTAAAGTAGACTTACAGGATCCTGGTTGGGGTAGGGCATGGGTCAGGCTAGGATTGTCTTTTGCCCTTAGCAAAGCCTCAAGGTGAGGGCAGTTGAGTCCCTAGAGGAGAGTCACTCTGCCTGTTTCAAGGGCTTGTCAGTGGGTAAGGAAATTTAATAATTTTTCTTCTGCCTCTGTTTCCCTCATCATATGGGCCATATTTTGAGATAACCATCCTTTAGTAAAGATGATGGCTGAATGTATCTATCACAAAATATATAGAATAGTTATTCTCTGACACTGTATATTAAATCATATAGCAGAGAAGACTCAGAGAAGGAGACAGAAGTGATCTTGAAGATTATTATGGCAATTTCCCTATTCACTAACCTGTTTCCTGTTGCACCAGTTCCTGGTGAATGTAGAGTAGGAATGAAGAGAGATTCTGGAAAGGGGAAAAAAAAAAAACAAAACTCCTTGCCTTCTTTTGGTCCCTCCTTTGAGCCTGAACAAAAATGGCACTGCTAAGTACATTTTAATTGCCAAATTTCATTTTAGAAAATAGACTGCATGTCAAGATTCAGACGATTAGTAAGTTTGGAATTTTCAAACATGCTATTTCATAGGCAGTGTTGCTGCATGCCTTCTCAGATAAAACCGAGAAGATAATGAATCATGGCTAGCTTTTCAGTGAGTTACAGCTATTAACAGTAATGTGGTAATTGGAAGTGACACTGTAGATCTGTGTGTTTATTCTGGGTTGCCATGTTGTAGCTATAGTGTAAAACTGAGAAATACTAAAAAAATCAAATATATGTGTCAAGTTAATTTCGCACTTCTTTTGCCTCAGGCTGATTAGCACAAATTAAATTTCCCACTAATAAACTCAAGATGTTAGAAAGCATTATGGAAATGCTATATATGGATTCTGCTGATTATGATTTTTAAAACCCAAGCTCTTTGAACAATTTGTTAATTGTACAAAAATTATTTTATTCCACCCTTACTGAAAGTTTGAAAAGAGGAGATAACTGAATATTGCAAGGAAGTGATTTCCCCCCCCAACTTTAGCACCAGAACTGTTTATTTTGGTATACTGTTGTAAAAGTTGGAAATATCAATATGTATACTCCGTAGTGGCATAATCTTAAGAGAACATTTTAACAAGCTATTTTAATAAGAATTGACAATAAACATATGTTTAAAATCAGCATTAAATGCTACAAGAAATACCTAGTTTCATAGCTTTAAATTCAAACAAATATAAACAGAGACCAGTTTACTAAAGTACCTTCACCACATTTTATAACTATGTGGAGAACCATCAGTTTTCTACCAGATGGGATATTTTAGACATAGACATAATTTTCAGAAAATTGTCTTTAGAGAAAATCCCATTTTACTTTATTCACAATAAACTATAGATAGAAAAGAAAGTACTTGTTTAGAAGCATTTGACTTGGGGAAGGGGGTGGAGGAGAGGATATTGTTACTCTCTCTCTTCCTACCAGTTTCCAAATAGAACTGATTCTTGAGTTTAGCGATAAGGAAGTAGATGGGCTAGAAAGTGGTTTCTGGAAATGTCAGGAAGAAATATGTATATGAGACTGAAGTTCTAATAAGAGAGGAGGGAATTCCACTTCATTTTATTTTTCTCAGAAAAAGAAAGTAAGGGAGAAGAAATAGAGGAAGGATGGACTGAAAACAATAAAACCTTAGAGCAAGAATGAATAATTTCACTTCCATTCAGAGACTGGGAAGGATACTGGAGGGATGAATAACACTGCATTTGTTCACTTGGTACCCCTATCTATAACAGTTTAAAACTAAATAAATGGGAGGGGGAAGCATGAGGTCCTAAAAATAGAAAACTATTCCATTTTAGTCTATTTGGAAATGTATGATAATGTTAGGGGACTGGTTTCTACTTTCAAATCTTTTATTTATTCTTTATACCTTTTTAGATGGATAATTAAAACAAATAAATTAGTGATGTCAAGATGTCTTCTCTAATGAGGTAATAGAGGACCCTTGGGATCTCGGAGGAGCTGGGTCTGCAGCCCATCATCTGTATTATTAAATAATGTATTATTAAATTTAGTACTGCAGCTCAAGGCAACCAAAACAATATGATGCCAGAATATTAAAACTGATGATAAACAATTAAGAAAAAACTTCTTATTCATTTGTAGAGTCCAGATATTAAAATATGAAAACCATAAACCTTTTTTAAGATTTATATTTAAATGCACAAGAAAATTATGTAACCCTCACAACATGGTTCTTAAAATTTACAAACTAGCTATATTTAAAAATACATTTTGTCCTATTAATTTTGGTCCAAGGAATGTTAAAAATTGGGCACGCCAAGGGGCGACACTTACAATATGGGTGGTATAAGCAGGGAAGACGTAAAACAGCGAGGCAGAAGACTCACAGAACTAAGGTCCTGGAAACTTAGGCTTGATATCATCTCTGCCACTTCTTTGCTGTTGGACCTTTGGTAAATTAGTTAACGTCTCTGGCCTTGAGTTTACTCATGTGTAAAATGGGATATTAATGCCAAATGAGGTTCGTGAGGATTCTTTAATGATTGATATAAGAAAAGTACTCCGGGCGCCTGGGTGGCTCAGTGGGTTAAGACTCTGCCTTTGGCTCGGGTCATGATCTCAGGGTGCTGGGATCGAGCCCCACATCGAGCCCCACATAGGGCTCTCTGCTCAGCAGGGAGCCTGCTTCTCCCTCTCTCTCTTTGCCTGCCTCTCTCCCTACTTGTGATATCTCTCTGTGACAAATATATAAATAAAATTTAGAAAAAAAAAAAAGTACTCAATGCCACAAAGACTGTAAAACAGAAATCTCAATAAATATAATCAATAATGAATCAGTGTGCACCCTCATTTAATGACAGATGAAAAACTCCTCAGACAATTGCAGAATAAAATGTTTTTAAAAAAAGTCTTATTTTTGTGTCTCTTAAAATCATCAGGGGTTATGAGCAAATAAGCTCCTGCCTTACTCTGAAGATAGCATGCTTCCCATGGTTATATCCATAATAAAGATAATTAAGAAACTACTTATGTCAGGGTACAAATCTCTCTTTCTCCTCACTTTTACATGCCTATCCAGAGAGACTTCTCAGTAGAAAATATCAATTATACCTTTTTTCTACCGTTACCTACATTTGCTTTTATTTTGTTTTCTACTTTATGATGGCTAAAGATAAGGCAAATGATTAATTTGCTTTTGATTACTAGGCTATTTTCATAGACAAAATATAAAGAAAAGAAATAAATATCTATCAAATAAAATGGCTTCATTAGCTGACATTGTGACAGATGTTTTCTCTGGTTCCTTATCCTACAAGGGATAAGGAAGGGATGGTGGCTATGATTCTTAGCTAACTGACCAACTGAAAGCTATCCTTTAGAGATAATGATTGTTAGGGAAATGGAATCAAAGTGATCAGTACAAGGCACTTGACTTATATCCTACTTCAGAAAGAAGTTGCTAAGGAAGTAAACTTATAGGCAAATATTTATTTATGGTAGTAGATCATGGGACTATATAAACTTAAAAGTAGATAAAATTAAATTAGGTGTAGAGTTTTTTAAAAAATATTTTATTTATTCACTTGACTGACAGAGATCACAAGTAGGCAGAGAGAGGGGGGAAGCAGGCTCCCCACTGATTAGGACTCAATCCCAGGACCCTGATATCAATACCTGAGCCAAAGGCAGAGGCTTAACCCACTGAGCTACCCAGGCACCCCTAGATGTAAAAATTAATAAATGAAAACATTTTGGAAAATGACTTTCTCAAATGTTAAACTTTTTATCAACATGGTCAAAATGTTAGTTTTTTCTTATTTCCCAATCATGACCAAAATGATATGAACATAAAACTTAGAAAGGATTCATTTACAGATACAGATACAAATCAGATACAGATCAGATACAAATCTGATGCAAAATGCTTGGTCAAAGAGATTATTTTACTAGGACAAAGTAAATTTGTACCTTTTTTCAAAATTGAGTTTTGTGTTTAAATTTTTAGGAAATGACTTGTTAAAAACTAAGTTATTTTACATTCTTTCCCATCTAATGATCTCCCACCATTAAGCAACAAGAAAATTATCCTAGATACTAGCTTAGATAAAGGCATTATCTAAATGTTAATCAAATGCTACTAATTTAATAACAGAGAATATAAAAACTAACAATTCTCCTCTTTGAGCAACTCAGTTAAAAGAGTGGTCTTTCTAAGATTCAAACCTGGCCATGTTAGTCATTGCTTAAAACCAAGAATGGCTTCTCAGTTCTAACAGAATAAAGTCGGTACTTCTTAGAACAATTTGATTCCACCTATGTAAAGGTTCTTATCTGCTTCCACTGTCCCACTCAACCCCCACTAAATGTGCATTAATGTCAACCAGCTTGTCATTGTTTTCACCTTCCACACTGCTTTGTGAGGCTGTGCTATGTATCTGTTAGGCCTTGTCAAGAAGATGTTTCCTCACAACTAGCTCTCCACCTATAAAATATCCACCCCTCAGGACCCATCTAAAGGTCCTCACCTTACAAAGCCACTTCTGATGTCTCCAAATGGAATCAACCTTCTCTCCCAGCCCTGTACTAAAGTCATTACATATATACACATCCCTCATTTCTCATCACATGCTGGCATGTCTCCTTGTAAATCTGGCAGTCTCTTCAAGGACAGGAATGGGCTGTTGTACTTTCCACTCACAAGAATATGAGCTACTTGAGGGCAAAATGTCGTTTTATTGAATACTGTCTCTTCAGAATCTAATAGTTCTTGGCATGTAGTATGCACTCAGTAAATAAAATAAATACGTCATTGGATAAGTAAATGAATAACAATCTCATTCCAATGTCCTGGCAGTGTACCTGATGTAAATAATATATATAATATAATATATATATATATATTATATATATATATATAATATATATAATAAAAAGTGGCCAAATTGAAGTGATCCCAAATGGAACACTGGTTATTATTACACTTTTGATTTCTCCATGACTATATATCTACACCCTATCTGGGCCACATATGGGTAAACATTTTATGAATATGTTCCCAATTCCTCATTTATAATGTAAGCAAAATTTCTACATATTATGCATCAGCAATTAATTAATAAGCTAAATCTTCCTATCAGTCACAAATCAGACAAAAAACTAATATGAAGAGTCCCTTTTAACAACCTCATCACTGTCCACTTGTACGTATTGAAGAGAATGTTAGCCTACAGTCCCTGGTAGTTCCTTTTCAAAGGCCTCTCCTGAATTGTGTGAATGTCCCCAGTCACAGTTTGACTTAAGAAAACAAAACAAAACAAAAACAAAACAAAACTCTACTAAATCCTAGTCTGAGTTCTTGGGTAATTATGGACAACATGAAAGCTATAGTTGTCCCTGAAGTGAAAGTACAGAGCACATTTTTTTTTAAAGATTTTATTTATTTATTTGAGAGAGAGAGAGAGTAGGCAGAAGTGGGTGGGGGAGCACAGGGGCAAGCAGACTCCCTGCTGAGCACAGAACACCCACCAGTACCACCATCACCCACCCCCTTCCCGTCAAGACAGGGCTCAATCCCAGGACCCTGAGCCAATACTAAGAGTTGGATGCTTAACCAACTGAGCCACCGAGGCACCCCAGTACAGACAGAGTACATGTTTAATCTCACTTTATTTTAGAAATATATTGGGCAAAAAAAAAAAAAAGAGAAAGAAATATATTGGGCAAAGCTTAGATACACAGAATTGAACTACATTCTGTGAACATTAGAAAAGTAATACAAATCATAGATAAGTAAATTTTCCTATGTTATACACCATATAAGCTTATATCCCTTTAAAAATTCAGGTTGCTACCTCTTGATTGAAGGTTATAATTCTCTAAAAATCTAGGGGTAAGAGACAAAGCATTGAACTTCTAAACTACTCTGAATTGAAAAATAAATACCAGAGATAAGAGAGATCTGGCTAGATTACAGCCACCTGGTAGCAAGGATCAAGAATAATTTGGGGCTATTTCCAGGAAGAAGAAATAGAGGCTATAGTAGAGAACTTTATTTAGCTACTATGTTTTCTCTTTTTTTATTTTCACAAATAATTGGCTATTGATCAGAGTCAATTATGAAGGTTTTTCTTGGTTATCTTCATTTTTTCATTGTGGTTATTTAAGATTTAGTTTCATTTTATTTTGTTTTTAATAAAAGATCCCATTCCATTTTGGGAAAGATTAGCAAGATGCAGAGGTGGAAACTGGCACCCAGCTTGACATTTTCTGTTTTCAGCTTTCCCAGTCCTAAGGACAACATGGAGCCCTGCTACATCAGAGAGTGAACATATCTGGGAGAGAGGGATGAGCATATCTGAGAGACTACAGATAGGAAAGGAGACTCAGCCTAAAAAAGGCAGCAAATAGATAAAAGTTAGCAGGAAAAGATCATTATAGCCTCTTAAAACCACCACCAAAACTTTTATTTTTAACAACTTATAAATGCATTATACATTCCAAACTATATACAAAGTACTTAGTTAATGCAAAATAAAGATGTCACTAATTCCACTGCTACCATTTGCATTGATATGGATGGACTGGAGGGGATTATGCTGAGTGAAATAAGCAGAGAAAGACAATTAACATATGGTTTCACTCTAATGTGGAACATAAGGAATAGCATGCAGGACCATAGGGGAAGGGAGGAAAAACTGAAGGGGAGGAACTTGGAGAGGGAGACAAACCATGAGAGACTCTGGACTCTGGGAACCAAACTGAGGGATACAGAAAGGAGGGGGTAGGGTGATGAGGTAACCAGGTGATGGGTAATAAGGAGGTCACTTGTGGTGATGAGCACTTGGTGTTATACACAACGAATGAATCATTGAACACTACATCAAAAACTAATGATGTACTATATGCTGGCTAACTGAAAATAATAAAAAAATTCCAATCTGGATAAAAAACATCTAGCTCAAATAAGAAAGTTTAGATAGACCTAAGGAAACTAGATCAAATCTTTTCCTTCCTTCCTTCCATATCAAGAAACCATGATGTTCAACTTACAGATGAGAAGGTTAATTTTGTTATATTTGTGGGTAATATTGTTCAATTAAGTGCTGGACATAGATTTAAAAAAATGAGAGCCACAAAATACATTGTGTTCTCAATTATTTAAAAAGTGACTAAATGTTCTCTCAATCGTTTTATCTTTATCTCACTGGACACAAACATTTCCTCTAGAAAATGGTCAGAAAGAGGAAAGAAAAGTAAAATCAAATATAATATAAATGTGTGTGTATGTGTGTTTATTGTTACCATTGTGATACATATTTTGTTTGAGAAAAAACAAATCTTTTGGCTAATTAGTGGTTTGTGGATTGTGGTGAACTTAAATAGTCAACATCTTTATTAACTCTGACTCTATCTCCAAACAAAAAGTTCAATTATTTGCTTATTTATTTAATAAATGAGTACTAAGTGCTTATTATGCTCCAAGTGCTATGCTAGTTTCTGGAGGACATAAAAATGAAAGAAAGAAACTTTGCCTTCATGACACTCACAGTCTAGCAGAGGATACACCTAACGCAGGAAAACGGCGAATGTTCAGAATATGTTTGTGTGATAAGTACATGAGTAATTATAATGCGATATGTTCTAGAAGTAATCTGTATATTTGTATGCACGTGTGTGTATGTTTTATAGGGACTGTAACCGTGCTGTGAAGAATGCCGACTGTATATATGGTTACAGACTGCATACCTTACATTCCTTTTCTTGGAATTATTACAAACAAAACCTTTCATGAAGAGGTAGAAATAGCAGTAGTTTCCTTCTTGCTAATTAAACTAACCTCTGACAATTGTAATACTTCAACTTTTGTGAAGGGTCTTGAAGACAGGATATTTTATATGCCTACATTTTGCTTTTTTAACACTTAGTAACTCTTTCATTACAGATTGAGAACAACTATAATTAATACCTTAAAAGAAAGTCACAACATAATTTCATGGGTTTGTTTTAAACTTTTAAGAACTTCTTATTAAAGAGCGCTCAGCATTGTTCAGTAACTCTCTTATGCTGAATAGCGATAATCATAGCCAGTTTTAACTGAACAATTAGCATGTGCCAGCTTCTATGATAATCATTTTATATGCATTTTTAATTTCCCAACAATCCTGCAAGATAGAAATTATTATTACCTCTCACAATAGACAAAATATGGTTCAGAGAGGTTAATTGAATCAGTTCCTAAGATCATTCTGCCTCCAAAGCCTGGGCTCCTTCTACCATAAAGGCGCCACCCCACAAATACCCTAAAAGAAAGAATCCATGTCCTTCTGACCATAGCCTCCAAATTGTGTTTTTAGCTGCATGTCTAATAAAAAAAGCATGTCCAGGGCACCTGGGTGGCTCAGTGGGTTGGGCCTCTGCCTTCGGCTCAGGTCATGATCTCAGGGTCCTGGGATCAAGTCCTGCATCAGGCTCTCTGCTCAGCGGGGAGCCTGCTTACTCCTCTCTCTCTTTCTGCCTGCCTCTCTGCCTACTTGTGATATCTGTCTGTCCAATAAGTAAATAAAATCTTAAAAAAAAAAAAAAAGCATGTCCAACCATCTTCTACCTTTGATTGAATTATGTTGCCCAAACTGGTAAGTATGTAGTTTACTAAAGTTAGTGAACTAATTTGTTTTGCTTTGTTTTTAATTTAGAAGCTAAATAGGATATAGAAATTAGAAAGTAGACACCTTCAAAATGCATACCAGTTATAGAAACAAATGTTTTAGTTTGAGAATCCCATATTTAAAATATTTTTTTAAGTTCCAACTAGATCATGAGTGTTTTGCTCTAAATTTGCTTATTTTAAAATGTGCATTGCTTCTTTAATAGTTTATATTAAAGTTTAATTTTTGCTGATAGAAAGTAACATACCATCATTTGGTAAGTTGAAACACAGCGGCATTTTTCTTTTCTCCTCCTACTGATTTTAAAAAGAAATTGTTTTTTGTATTTTTCTCAGTCATGTGGTTTATTTACCTCATAACACAATTTGATCTGAACATTAGCAAGAAGAGAATTAAAAATACATACTTCTTTTTAAGAAATATATGAAAGTATTAATATTGATTGGCTGTGCAGCCTATCTCAAAATGACACAATGCAATTTCAGCACGGATTATAATCTCAGAAATTTAACATTTTTTTTGTTAATCTGAAAACAACTTTAAACAGTAGGGCATCACTATTTCGAATTCCTCTGCTAACCATCCTGCATTCACCTCCATAACTAGCATGGTAGTTCTTACATGCGTTGATCATGTGTATTTGGGGAAATCAATCTCAATTGAGTAATAGAAGTTAATGAGCTCTCTGTGGATTTCTTATTTTGGCCTTCAGGCTATTTGTGATTGGGCTCTAATCTATGTTTGTAGTCTATTCTCCTGGGGCTCCTCTTCATGGACTTTCCATTGCAACCAGACTCATGTGTCTTTGCCAACTTCAGATGGTGCATATCCAATTGCTGTCTTCCTCTCCTTTACCACACCAGACTCTATTTATCCTTCACTATCAGCTTTCTAAATCTTGCTTACCTACCCTACTCTAATTGAAATATAGAAACCTTTCACAAAGTCTTCTAACAAACTTCTGAATCAACAACCAAGAGTAGTAGAGGATTCGCAGAATCTGATGCCACACCACTTCGGTTCAAATCCCAGCTATATCACTAGGACGTATGTGATTTTGACCAAGTTATTTAACCTCTGCTCTGGGAGGCATCTCTTCTGTAGAGTATATGGATAACAATAGAAATAAAATGGAAATTGATATGTTAATACCCATAACATGTTCAGAGCAGTGTGGTATATTGGTGGTCACTGAGCTAGTATTTAAAAAAAAAAAAAAAAGTCAAATGGGTTACAAAACTGTAGCTGCCTACCACTTGTTGCTGGTATTTACTTGTTGCTGTTTTTCTTTATAATCCATTCAAAGGGCTTTATAGTAAATGGATAGTTCTGAGCTAATGAATTTGGAAAAAAAAAAATCAGGTTACTCATTGATATATAAAGAAAAGGGACCAGCCAAACCTCCCTCAGAAGGATGATCATTATCATCCTCTTCAGTGTATAGAACTGTTCACATTATTTTATTTTAAGCTAGTATAATTTTAAAGTTTTTAGCTTATTTAATGACACAGCAAATACAAAAATGAGACAAAAATGAAAAAGAAATAGTAGCAACATGAATCATATTACAAAAAAAAATTAACCACCAGTAGCATCTCACACTCAAATTACTATGTTCTTCCATAGCATATGTGACTGAAGAAAAATAAATTATGGAAAAGGAAACCAGGAAATAACTGTATCAACAATAGAATATCCTATTTTCTGCAAAGGCTCAAAGACATCTCTGGCGTGTCAAAGGCATGTCCTTCAATATTTAACTTTTTCACTCTTTGTTCCCCATCTCAAGTTGAACAATACATTAATTATCCGATGAAGCGTTATAATTACTCTAACAGTTCCACTCTTACTTATAATTACTGCATCAACACTTTCTTTTTCATATGCTTCAATCTATACCTATTACATTGTCATGATGAAGACACATTAACATTATAATACCGTATAATTAGCTGATGAGCAATTAAATTATTCCACTGCTCTTGTTCCTCTTTGCCAAGAGGTTGCTTCCAAGCTCTATTATCTCCTCTTTCTCTACAGTTTGCTTTAGTGGTTTTTCCCCCCACCCAAAAACAAAGAGGCTCATAAGCTGTATTCAAAGCATTTGATTTCAAATTCAGAAGGGATAAGTACTTGAGTTGGTGTTGGTCGAAGAACTAAATTGGCATTACAGACAAGTTTAAAATTATTTTCATTTTCTTTCTATGATATAAAGAACTGCAAATCTGCACAACACAATAAAACACTGCAGGGTCTTTCTTTCTAAATACTCTTTTTTTCTTGTTTATTTAAAAAAATAAAATTCTCCATAATTTATAAGAAAATTGTTTAAATATATTAAATTCTATCTGAAATAGAGCCCTCATGAATTATTTTATAAATACTTCAATTTGAGCTTTGAAGCTTTGAAGATGTGAACATATAATAAAATCATGAGTCATATAATAAAGTCATAGATAACTAACTATAACAGCATGCTGCCCAGTGAAAGCAACCAAGTACTTGCTTCACTGATTCTTTTTTTTTTCTTTTAGTTTTTCTTTATGCTGTATATCAGTTTTTGAAAAAAAAAAATCTATCCTTCTGACTTGTCCAGTGGGCATTAAATAAGTTTTCCATTACATGCTCATGATCTGTCTTTGTGATTTTTAGTTTCTGGTCCTAGAAAGTTTCCTGTGAGCGAACGGATCTCTCTCCCCTCGGTTGAAGCCTTACTTTAGTCCAAATAAACTTTAGAAGTAATTGGAATACAATTTTAATGACTCCAAAACACGTGGTATCCACATGGTTTATCACTGTGATCACTTGCTGCATCTATATTGCAAACTAGCTCTGTGGTTTAGTCCATATTTTATATGAGAACTAAATCTTTCTTAGATAATTACTTTGGAGTAACATTATGAGCTATGAAAGAAAAGTGGAATTCATTTTACAAGCAAGGCCCATTTCAATAAAATGACTTTTGTTGTCTCAGCTTAGTTTCCTTAGCTATGAGGCAGAGGAAAATCTATTGAGTACAACAGTCTTATATGCAGGAACTTGCCTCTTCACCAAGAAAAGCCAGATGGGCCCTGCCAACTTCAGAAAGCTTTTTAAGATTATTAGTATCAATGCAGTTGGAAAGTAATGATCAGGAAGTCACCTCTGACTTGATACAGGAAAATGATTAAGTTCTTGCTTAAGTGACAACTGCTTCCGTGATAATCCTGTGACTTTCAGAGTCCTTAAGCATAATTTGGTATTTTTAAACTGAAAAGGACTCATGCTTTTACAGGGATGCATTGTTTATTTTGCCTCCAGTCAAAAATAATCTCTCAACCTCTGACAAACTGGATTAGTATGGTCAATTCGTTTTTGAATTCTATTATAGAAAAAAATTTTTCTAAACATTAATGGAGGAGAATCTCTATGTAGAACAAACAGGTAGGCCATACTTTATATCAAATATAACTTGATCTACTGACAGATATTAAAGCTCAAAAGGTATCAAAAAGCAATCAAGATTAACAAATGTCAGAATTTTAGATAGAATGTTAGCTGGAATAACTCAAGATGCTCACTCCAAATTATTAATATATTGCAGATAAGAATCTTATATTGATTTTAATAATTTACACACAGTAAAAATGCCTAATATTTTCAGCTCTCATAAATAGGGTTCAGTGTGTATATGTTAAAAGCAGAAGTTGGGGCACCTGGGTGGCTCAGGTGTTAAGTGTCTGCCTTCGGGTCAGGTCATGATCCCAGGGTCCTGGGATCGAGCCCCGCATTGGGCTCCCTGCTCAGTGGGAAGCCCTCTTCTCCCTCTCTCACTCCTCCTGTTTGTGTTCCCTCTCTCACTGTGTCTCTCTCTGTCAAATAAATAAATAAAATCTTTGAAAAAAAAAAAAAAGTATAGGGAATAAGAACCTGAATCTTGAATCAGGCCCTGCTGCAATACTTCCTACCTATGCGACCTCAAACAAGTATTTAATCTTCCTGAGCCTATTTTGCAGCTATGAAATAACAGCCAGCACCTACCTTGTGAGGTTACTAGAAGGATACAATGAGAGATTTAATGTAAAGCACTTAGCATAGTGCCTAGCATAATGTAATCACTCAATAAATATTAAATAGTATCATTATTCACTATTATCAGCTTAAAGGTTATTTTTCTTTCTGTTCTTTGGAAAACACCTCATACAAAGTTTATAATCAGCAGGTGCTACGATATCTCATAAAATATTTGATATGGAAAAGATTTTATTTTTTTAGTCCAACTGCTTTATGTGCATTTTCTAGGGACATAAATTTAACTAGTGTCCAAGTTAGTACTACATGCAGTGCCCCCACTCCCAGTAGGAGGCCTTTCAATTATATCATTTTATTTAAGAGATCTGTGAAATATGCATAATTGGATTATAGTCTTTAAAAAATATGACACTTTAATCATATACACAAATTACAACCTGAAACAAAATTTGAATTTTATAATCAGTTGTAGCCCATTGGGGCTCTTGTCATTATTCAATTTATAATACCAGCAAGTTAATTTTTTCTACATAAAAAAAAATATATTTTCTTTTCTTGGAGAGAGAGAGTGAGAAGAGGGTAATGGGGAGGAGCAGAGGGAGAGACAGAATCTTAAGCAGGCTCCACAAAAATAGCTTCATCCAGTGCGGAGCCTGACATGGGGCTATATCTTATGACCCTACCATCATGACCCAAGCTGAAATCAAGAGTCGGATGCAGAACTGACTGAGCCACCCAAACCCACCGCCCGAATTTCTATTTTCAGTGCTGATTTTTCTGCCCCCTTTCATTAAAGTACTGAGTTTTTGCTAGTCTACTTAACTATCCCCATTTTAAATACAGTGACATTGTTACTATATTTCTTTCACAATGAAGTAATCTAATTGCTTCTGAATTTTTTTCTTCCATATTCAGGACTGCTGTTCTTATATCATAATAAACTTTAACATCTACTGGCTTTGAAAATTCTTTTTCACATTCTCTTGAAAACTAAATTTTCAACCCCTAATTGTAAAACTTTTGATGGTAGTACTCAATACTTCAAAAAACATATAATACTTATGATTTGTTACTGCTTTCTGGAGGATCTTATGTCCATATTTCCTAAAACCGATGCCCTTACGGTTAAGAAAAAATCTAATATCTGCAAATCTTAATAATAGAAACAGGAAACACAGATGACCCCAAATGAAGCTGGTAATACTAGCCTGCCTTTATTTATTTATTTATGTATTTATTTATGTATTTATTTATTTCCTTTTTCCCAGTACAAATGGTTGCTTGTTTGGATGGGAAACTACAAAGATTGACAAGACTTTCTGAGGTAGACAGAAATTCAGAATCAACAGTATCTGGCACCAATGTGGTCAAAGATCTAATCATGGGCCTTCTGCACTTTGTTACCAATCATGTAATAATAGTAATATAATAGTCATCAAAAGCTTTAGCCTCACTGTAATTTGCTTTTGTAATTCATTATATTATGTGAATCTCACCTAAAATTATTGATAAGTATGTTTTCTCAGCTTGTCCTCTGGGACTTGGATTCCCACTGAATGGTTGAACATATTATATGAAAATAAAACTTTTTTTTAATTTGTATCATATGGTAATATGACTCCCATTTAGTTTCCAGATCACATTCCAAGAAGCATCTTCAGAAGATCCAAGCTACTACTGAAGATCTGGCCTCAGGCAGGGTTAAGGAAGAGTGGAGAGTATCTGGAAATGTGACTTAAAGGCACCAATGTGAAAGGTAGCAAGAGTTAGGGCTGACAGATGAACATTAAAGGTTTCTATCCCTATTCTTACAGATGAACCACCGCTCTGTCCAAGAATAGCTTTTACAATCAAAGGAGTCTGCTGAAATAACCAAGAGTGACAATCAGCTTTTAACTTCAAAAGGGAACTTCGCATTCCCTGAGGCTTCATTTACAAATGTCCAGGAGTATATTTCAGACAGAGATGAGCACTCCTGGCTACGTTCCTAACCACAGGACAGAGATACCAAGCTTATCTACTCTGTATCATCAGTCTACTCTAGGGAATGAATCATCATAGACTTAACTGGTATTCAGGGATGCTCTGATCTCTCTGTTACATCTCACCATCTACAGTTTGCCTCTGAAGAGGAGGATCTGGATAAATGACTAAAGGTGGAATGGCCAATGCACATTCACATTTCCAGACATGTGAGATGGCAGAGAGAACATAAGAAGAGTAGTTTTGAATAGAGATATGGAAAGTCTAATGATGGAGATACCTACTTTTATAATGAAAACAAAGCAAAACAAAAGGAAATAGAATCACAGTGGGTCAATATTGCAACAGACCTAACAGAACAAATTCACCCCTTCCTTTTACAGAGGAACGGATTGAGACTCAGGGAGGTTTATAATTAAATGTGTGCAGTTTTGAAAAACAAAAACAAAACATGCCATTAACCACGTTTGCCACAAAGTAAGTGGTGGAACAGCTGATAGTTCAGTTTTCTGACCCTAAAGCCTGGCAATAACAAAACTAGTGAGGGAGTATTTTGCTGTTTATAATTAAATGTGTGCAGTTTTGGAAAAAAAAAAAAACCACTAAAGAAAAGTACAAGATGCTCTAGATCTGATACTTAATAACTCCTACATAAATTCCCCTTTATACTATATATATATATTATATAAATATAATATAAATTATATTTAATATCACCTACCAAAGCTGTTGATTTTTTATCATTTATTATCATATTCATCAATTAATATGATTTTACCGTAAAGAAGAATTCTGTGTTACAGGCCAGTGATTGTTACCTGATTTAAATTACCTGTTGGTCATTGTATAGCAATGGGAAATTCAACTGACAGGAAATTTGGGAATCATGGCACAAATTTGTAAGGTCTAATGGAGAAATTTCTTTAAAGAGTGATATTTTATCTTAAAAGAGTCATGTAACATTTTCTATTTGCTTATTTTTATGGGAAAATAATGTTTCTTTCCAAAAGTTCTAGGTAAATTAATGTTGCAAACATGTACAAGTTTTGTTCTGCCTAACACTGTGGAATTCTGTATATTCTCAGGAGTTCATAGACCTTGCATAGACTAATTATAAGCTATCTCCCTTTCCCTATTTATAAACCTATCATAGAAATAGGCACAAAGAACTGAGTGAAAAATAATCCATTATATAAAGTCTTCTTTTCTGGTTCTCTGTTCCACGTAACAGCAATTCCTCTCAAAACAAAACAAACCACATACTTTTAGGGAAAGAGAATATTTTCATTTAAGTTTTAACTGTATATTTTAGTGTTGTCCTTAAGCAAAGTAGAAAATATGTTTAATTGCATACCTCCAACATCCCTTACACCTAAACAAAATCCACCTGTATTTCTAAATTACCCAGCATTGTTAAAATTCAATATTTATCTATTTTGAATAACTTATGACTATCAATTGACTAATCAGACTAAAAGTACTAAACATTTGCTTTAGTCTCAATAGCTTATTTAAAATGGATATGGACAGGATAAAAGTATAAAATGCATTTCACAAAAATCATAGGATTTTTCAAGAATGGAAAAACCTTAATCTTCTCATTCTCCCATCTGCCCACGCTTGAAGAGTCTCTACATAATAATTTTTTAAACAAATATTTATAGGATGCTTGGTACGTGATAGTTCTAAGACAGTGTCCTTCTTTTCATGACTTTAAAGTATAGTGATCAGATAGTAAACAAACATAAATAAATAAAAAGTAAATTGTGATGGGTTCTCTGCAGAAAATTGAAACAAAGTGACATAATTTGATTGATGTGTGGAGAGGGCTTATGCTTTATTTTGTGTTCATGAGAGTCCTGTCTGAGAGATGAAATTTAAACTTAGCTCTAACCTGACAGGAAAGATGTGATGCATGTAAAGTCAAAAATGAAAAATCTCAGGAAGATAAAACAACTTACAAAGTCCCTAAGACAGGAACAGAAAGAATGCCATGTAGTTAGAGCAATGTATTTCAGGAAGGGGAGGTGGTGACAGTAAGCTAGCCACAACGGAATCCTGTAGGATTTCATGATTTTACAAAACGGTACAGAGTTTGGATTTTACTTTAAGTACAATGGGAACATTGAGTGTTAAAGTTATAGAGTGATGGTACTATGTACTTTATTTCACTGTTTTAATCATCATAACAATTGCATAATGTACAGATTGCAAGGTTTGTGGCTGGAAATAGTAAGGAAACTAGGGTGGTAGCACCTGCAGTTTGGACCAGAGGAGAGCTGGGAACAAGTACATGCATTTAGGGAATGTCTGGAGGAAAAAAAATCAGTGACATTGGCTGATGGTTTGTATAGCGGTGGGGGAGGGGAAGATTAGAAATCAAAGATAATCCCTAGATATTTGGCTTAAGCAACTGGGCAGGAAGAAATGCCATGATTTGAGGTGGAGAAGATCGGAGAATAATTAGTTGCCACTGAGAAGAGAGAAGTTAAGAATTCTCATTTGCTTACGTAAATTTCAAAATCTATATTTCATATCAAAATGAAGATGTCATAGGCAGTGACATATTTAAATCCAGAGTTGAAGGGAGGTTACAGGGCTGGAGAAGTATATTTGAGAATCATGGCAGATACATAAACCACAGGACCGAATGACATCATCTAAGGTAAGTATGTTGATAAGAAAAAAATACTCCTGAAACACTTCAACATACAGAAAACAAGCAGAGGAAAGGGTTCCATTGAAGGAAAATGAAACTATTTAGTATGTTTACTTGGAAAAAAAAAATTAATGATACAGTTAAATGTAGATAAAGCAATATGTATCTCATGTATATTTAAATACATCACATATATACTTAATGCATATAATAAGTGCTCAATCCATATGTGTAAAAATATGTATGTATAAATATATATGTCATAAGTATTCACATACCAAATGAATTTTGGGCAAAATGAACCCCCACACCTATGTAAAGTACAGACAAAGGACACATACCTTCACACTGACTATTCCTTGTGTTTCTTAAGGTTTAAGGCTATTTGCAAACCTTTCCACCAGAGATATTGTTTCCCTTCACTACTTTATACTGAGTACCTCTACTGTCTCTAGCCTGTAGAGCTGGAGCTTCACCAGTTCCCCTTCCATCTTTTCATCCCCATCATCTTTCTAGTTTGTCCTCTCCACCCAACCCTCATCTCTCCATCTCCTGAACATTACACCCTTCTCACTCAACTATCTATAAACACAGTATTCAAGTTCACCCTCATGCCCACTGATGTGCGACCGAATCCATCAGTGTGCTTAAAGGGATGAAGGCCTTTTATTTTATTAGGAGCACTGGTCTAGGTATTAAAGAATAAAAAGTGGGCCAAGTCATTGTAGGTTTACCTAGTACAGTTGAGTCAGTCTTTGTACATTCAGAGATGCTTCCACGGAGTCCCACAAAAAGGTAATTACCTGGAGAATTATGTTTTTCCATCAACTAGAATTTCTGTCAGTCTATTAATACGATAACTCTTCAGGTACTCCATTCTGATTATCTAAATGTGAACACTGATGGCACCAATGGTATTGCTTTATCTTTTAAGACATGAAAAGTCTGAAACAGTGACCCTCCTTTTCCAATTGTGCTGAATTAAATACATTTTTGTTAGACGATATTATTGTTATTTTATGCAATTAACTTTTGGTAATGAAACATGCAATGCTTCCTCAAATTTTAACAACTTTAAGTGTGAGAAGAAAAATGAAAATAGTTTTAAGAAAATATATCAACTATAGCTCTTAAATAACATTGTTAAAATACAAATTCAACACCTTTCTTCTTAACCTCCTTAATCCTCTGAACAAAAAGGATTTTTATACAGGCTTTTTAATGGGCCTATATTTTCCCAAATCAGACCAAAAAAATAAATAAATATAAACCTCTTAATGGGTATGTACATCACATGGGTCACCTATAAATTAGTGCAATGTGTATAAAATCTTTTGTGTTGATACTTTTGATGGAAATATGGAATATATTTTGACATCATACTTTATTAGATACAAAATAAGAAAAATCCATGTAGGCTGATGAGACAACACAGTAAAATCAATTAATTAATTGAAGTGAGGGAATCAGACTATAATGATAAAGCTCCCAAGAGTAATAAAATCCAAGAGAGAATTTTACAATTTCATAAAAAATTAAGAAAAATCATAAATGATTAAAAAAGAGAGAATCCATTAGAAAGGAAATTTTTGTAAAGGTTGTGAGATAATTAGCCAGATTGCCCTCTATATCACATACCCTTTAGAAATACAAAATAAAACCAGCATCAAATTTTTACCTAATTGGAAAAAGTTTAGCAAGTGTATAATAAAATGGATATTTTCTCAGTCCTGGCAAAAATTTCAGCAACTCTCTGGAAAACAAATTAGTTTCAAGTATCTAAGACCTTACATGGCCATATCTCTTGCTTCGGTAATTATACTTTCTCAAGTCTATCCTAGAAAACATTTACCATTAGGTATAAACAATCTTATGTGCAAGGACATTTTCCCAACATTATCTGTAATTGTGGAATTTTGAAATATTCTTAATTTAATAAAATGTTAGAATTAGCTATATCCATAAACTAGAATATTATATAGTCATTATAAATGTTGTTTGAAGAATATTTAATGACATGAGGAAATATTTATAACATAAAGCTTAATTAAGAAAATTAGTAAGATTCTCTAAATATACATTATGACTTGATTTTGTGTTCACGAGAGAGAGAGAGAAATAGAACTATATCAATGAATTTTTCTCTGGTTAGTAAAATTGCAGGTGTTTTTATAAGCGTCTTTATTGATTTCTGGATATTTCTGAATTTTTAACTCAAGAAAGTATGTCTTACATAGTATGAATTTAAAAAAAAAAAAAACTAAAAATAAAATAAACAATGTAAATTTCCATAATGGACATCATATAAGATAATGACCAAAGCTATTCCCAGTAGTTTTGGCAAGAGTGAAACAAATGGTTCCCCAAAAATGACATTTCTGGTGATGCAATCAAAGCAGAAGTTAGAATTAGTGAGTTGGAGAATAAATGCAGAGTTAGGGAAGGGAGGCAGTAAGTGGGAGTAACCCTTTAAAAACTTGGTCATGAAGACCAGAGCATATTACAGGACAGAAAAGTCACACTGATGGCCTACTTACTACACAGAGCATTCATCTGGGATCCGTCCTCAAGAAATATAACATTTTTGGGAGTTTTCCTCTCATAGTCACATCTCCTAACAAAGACTGTGGAGTGTGACCTAGTAGTTACCTTTTAATCCCATACATCTTGTCTCCATTGCTGAGACTTGATACAGCCAACCTTGCTTTAACCGTTTTTCTAAGGATTCCCCATCATCAGACCTCTCTCCACTTTGACTCCAAATTATATGATTAAAAAAAAAAAATCTTGAGCACATTTCAACTCTTATTCCTATTAAGGCAACTAGTGGGCATACATTTAAAAAAATAAACTTTTTAAAAAATTTGTTATATTACTTAAGTAAAAAAAAAAAGGAAAATTAAATGTGAAAAAAATACCAGAAAGAAGAAACTAGTTACATAGAAAACAAGCAGTAAGGTTCATGATGATGATTTTGAGTTGACACCAAAGCAAAGGCAACAAAAGCAAAAAATAAACAAGGGGGACCACAACAAACTAAAAAGCTTCTGAAGAGCAAAGGACAGCATTAACACAATGAAAAGGCAATGTACTGAATGGGAACGGTTTTGCAAATCATATATCTGATAAAGAGTTAATATACAAAATATAGAAAGAATTCATACAACTCAATATAAAAAAAAGATTCTATTAAAACATAAACAGAGATCTGAACTGAAATTTTTCCAGAGAAGACATAGAGATTGCCAGAAGGCACATGGAAAAGTGTTCAACATCATTAATCATTAGGGAAATGCAAATCAAAACCACAATATCACCTCACACCTGTCAGAATAGCTATTATCAAAAAGACAAGAAATAACAACTGTTACGGAGGATGTGAAGAAAGGGAACCCCTGTGAACTGTTGGTGAGAATGTACATGATGTAGCTGATGTAGCTACCATGGAAAACATTATGGAAATTCCTCCACAGTGTCCATCAATGGATGAAGGGATAAAGAATATGGATATATATGCAATGGAAAATTTTTCAATAATAAAACAGAAAGAAATCTTGCCATTTGCAACAACTTGGATGGGCCTTGAGGGCATTATGTTAAGTGAAACAAATAGAGGAATACAAATACCATATATTCTGAACATACATGTGGAATTTAAAATAGCAACAACAGCAACAAACAGGCTCATGTATACTGAGAACAGACTGGTGGTTGCCAGACATGGGAGGAACAAGAGCCCAGGGCCAGAGCTTCCCAGGAGAATCCTACGAAACATTTAAAGAAGAATTAACACCTATTCTCCTGAAACTGTTCCAAAAAATAGAAACGGAAGGAAAACTTCCAAACTCGTTTTAAGAGGCCAGCATTACCATGATATCAAAACCAGACAAAGATCCCATAAAAAGAGAGAATTACAGACCAAGATCCTTGATGAACACAGATGCAAAAATTCTCACCAAAATACTAGCCAATATGATCCAACAGTATTAAAAGAATTATTCACCACGACCAAGTGGGATTTATTTCTGGGCTGCAAGGTTGGTTCAACATCTGCAAATCAATCAATGGATACAATACATTAATAAAATAAAGAACAAGAACCATATGATACTCTCAATAGATGCTTAAAAAGCATTTGACAAAGTACAGCATCCCTTCCTGATCAAAACTCTTCAAAGTGTAGGGATAGAGGGCACATACCTCAATATCATCAAAGCCATCTATGAAAAACCCACAGCGAATATCATTCTCAATGGAAAAAAACTGAGAGCTTTTCTGCTAAGGTCAGGAACATGGAGGAATGTCCATTATCACCACTGCTATTCAACGTAGCACTAGAAGTCCTAGCTTTAGCAATCAGACAACAAAAAGAAATCAAATGCATCAGAATCAGCAAAGAAGTCAAACTCTCACTCTTTGCAGATAATATGATACTTTAGGTGGAAAATCCAAAAGACTCCACTCCAAAACTGCTAGAACTCATACAGGAAGTGTCAGGATATAAAATCAATGCACAGAAATCAGTTGCATTTCTATACACCAACAGCAAGACAGAAGAAAGCGAATTTAAGCAGTCAATCCCATTTACAATTGCACTAAAAACCATAAGATACCTAGGAATAAACCTAACCAAAGAGGTAGAGAATCTGTACTCAGAAAACTATAAAGTACTCATGAAAGAAACTGAGGAAGACACAAAGAAATGGAAAACATTCCATGCTCATTGATTGGAAGAATAAATATTGTGAAAATGTCTATGGTACCTAAAGCAATCTACACATTTAACGCAATCCCTATCAAAATACCATCAATTATTTTCAAAGAAATGGAACAAATAATCCTAAAATTTATATGGAACCAGAAAGACCCTGAATAGCCAGAGGAATGTTGAAAAAGAAAGCCAAAGTTGGTGGCATCACAATTCCAGACTTCAAGCTCTATTAAAAAGCTATAATCATGAAGACAGTATGGTATTGGCACAAAAACTGACACATAGATCAATAGAACAGAACAGAGAGGCCAGAAATAGACCCTCACCTCTAAGATCAACTAATCTTTGACAAAGCAGGAAAGAATGTCCTAAGGAAAAAAGACAGTCTCTTCAACAAACGGTGTTGGGAAAATTGGACAGCCACTCGCAGAAAATTGAAACTGGACCATTTCTTTACACCACACACAAAAAGAGACTCAAAATGGATGAAAGACCTCAATGTGAGAAAGGAATCCATCAAAATCCTTGAGGAGAACAGAGGCAGCAACCTCTTCCACCTCAGCTACAGCAACTTCTTCCTAGAAACATCGCCAAAGGCAGGGGAAGCAAGGGCAAAAATTAACTATTGGGACTTCAGCAAGATCAAAAGCTTTTGCACACTAAAGTCAACAAAACCAAAAGACAACTGACAGAATGGGAGAAGATAATCACAAATGACATCTCAGATAAAGGGCTAGTACTCAAAATCTATAAGGAACTTATCAAAGTCAACATCCAAAGAACAAATAATCCAGTCAAGAAATGGGCAGAGGACATGAACAGACATTTCTGCAGAGAAGACATCCAAACGGCCAACAGACACATGAAAAAGTGCTCCACATCATTTGGCATCAGGGAAGTACAAATCAAAATCACAATGAGATATCACCTCACACCTGATAGAATCACTAAAATTGACAAGTCAGGAAATGACAGATGCTGGTGAGGAGGCAGAAAAGGGGGAGCCCTCCTACACTGCTGGTGGGAATGCAAGCTGGTACAGCCACTCTGGAAAACAGCATGGAGGCTCCTCAAAAGTTGAAAATAGAGCTACCTAATGGCCCAACAATTTCACTACTGGGTATTTGACCTAAAGATACAAATGTAGTGATCTGAAGGGGACATGCACCTGAATGTTTATAGCAGCAATGTCCACAATAGCCAAACTATGGGAAGAACCTAGATGTCCATCAACAGATGAATGGATAAAGAAGAGGTGGTATATATATACAATGGAATACTATGCAGCCATCAAAATAAATGAAATCTTGCCATTTGCAATGATGTGGATGGAACGAGAGGGTATTGTGTTGAGTGAAATAAGTCAATAAGAGAAAGACAATTATCATATGATCTCTGACATGAGGAATTTGAGGGGCAGGATGGAGGGTTGTGGGGGCCAGGGAAGGAAAAAATGAGACAAGATGGGATTGGGAGGGAGACAAACCATAAGAGATTCTTATTCTCACAAAACAAACTGAGGGTTGCTGGGGGTGGGAGGCTGGGAGAGGGTGGTTGGGTTATGGACATTGGGGAGGGTATGTGATATGGTGAGCACTGTGGAACATGTAAGCTGACGATTCACAGACCTATACCCCTGGGGCAAATTATATATGTTAATAAAAATAATTAATAAAAAAAGAATTAAAGGCTTAACCCCTGTTGAGTAACTCAAAACAGAGTTGACTCAATGGATGAGTGAAAACAATTCAAAGAAGTTGAAGTTCTTATTTGTTTGTTTGTTTCTTTAGGAGGGGAGGTGGCAAAGGGAGAGGGAGAGAGAAAATCTTAAGCAGGCTCCATGCCCAGCACAGAGCCACAACCCTGAAATCATGACCTGAGCCTCAGGATGTTGAACCAGCTGAGCCACTCAGAAGCCCAATAAGTTGAAGTATCTTTAAATACCTACAAAGATATCTCCCTGAAATTTTGGAGACCCCATTTGTATGTTTGTGTCTAAAAATATTATGTATACTCTTTTAATAAAGATTTTTTTCATCATCAGTTTCATTAAAAGTGTTCTGTATCGAATGTCAGTTTCAGTTAGAATTACTTGGAAAGAATTGTGAAAGATTACACTGTCTAGCAAGAATTTAGCACTGCATTTTGCTGTCTACCTGGGTTATAGATGCAAAGTTTTACAGATGTAATTTTCAGGAGAGAACACTTACATTCCTCAGCATAACACTTTTTCTAAACAATCACTATATGCAAGGCACTGAGCTATGTCTTAGAGAAAGAGACAAAGATAAATTAAGACATGTTCTTTGCCTTAGCTTCAATAAGACAGATTATTTAATATCAGTAATTGATTCTTCAGTGCAACTTGAATAAAAATAACTGCTTTGTATGTTGTATGTGATAGGAAAACATTTTATTAGGAAAACAAATAATTATGAATCTATTAACCAAACATTCTGCTGTCACATTCCATTTCCTCCAGGAATGTATTACCCAAGGCCAGGACTCCTAGTAGCAGTATCATAGAATACATTGTACTATTTCAATACTTCCTCATAAACTGTAGACTAAAATCCATTTCCTTTAATTTAGCATTTAAAAACATTTTACATGCTCACCTTAACTCTCTTTAAAAATACCCACTTTCTAAAAAAAATAATAACAAAAATAAAATAAATAATAAAAAATAAAGTAAACAAAAATACCCACTTTTTCTCTATATAATTCTTCTGGCTAGGATATCCCTCTCTCACATAACCCCATTTCTTGGCTAGTGTTTCCCACTTATTCTGTTTTTCTGAGTATCCAAACACTATTTATTTTTTAAAAATTAAGTTGAGAACTATAGTCTCCACAAAGCCTTCCTTGAGAACTATCGCCCACAATATATTCTTTTTTATTGCTTTTTTTTATCAGATAACTTAGAGCACAAAGAGAAAGAGCTCTTACATCTCTGATTAATTTTTATGCTGAAATTTCATTTTCTTCTTTTATGATTAACTGTAATAAAACACTAATGACATAAAATTTACCATCTTAGCCATTTTTAAATACATAGTTCAGTAGTGTTAAGTATATTCGTGTTGTCCTACAATCAATCTCCAGAATTCTTTTTATTTTACAAAAATTGAAGCTCTATACCCTTTAAATAAGAACTCCCCATTCCTCCCTACCCTCAATCCCTGGCAAAACGACCATCATACTTCTGGTTTTTATGGATTTGCTACGCTTAGCATATCATATAGTTGGATGACATGGTATTTGTGTTTTTGTGACTGGCTTATTTCACTTAGTGCAATGTATTCAAGTCAAGATTCATCTATGTTGCAGCATGGGTCAGAATTCTCTTCCTTTTCAAGGCTGAATAATATTTCTGTGTATGTTTTCTCTAGTCATGGGTCAATGGACACCTATGTTGCTGCCACTTTTTGACTATTGTGAGGAATGCTAATATATAAAACTTACTCTAAAACCTAGTGTAGTAAGTAAAATTCTTAATTGGACCCAAGATTCCCACCCCACCATGTATACACTGCATAATACCTTTGCTTTGAGTATAAAGGACTTTGATATGATGCAATATCACTCTATAATTTTGTTACTTTATATGAGGGAATGGATAAATCTAGTTTTGAATTTAGGGTTGAAAGTTTTCTTCATTTCCATTATTGCTTAAGCACAGACCACAAACCATAATTATGTCATCCGTTAAAGTCACTTTTGGGAACATCAAATGTACAATATATAATATATTTAAGGAATATTAATGTTTGTTCAACTTTTTGCTGACATAAAGATAATTGAACCTATATAGAGGTACTTTTGATTGTCAAATCAATTTTTATAGTTTTGTTGCCCTTATTATTTCTTGTTATTGTTGGGTTGTTGTTTTTTTTGCATGTCTGATACTGGTATCCAATTGTATATCTGTGTGTTCTAGTATGTTTTGACTCAGGAGAGTAGAGAATCAAGCTTGTTTGTATAGTGTCTACATAGTGAGAATAGTGATTTTTTAGAATTTTTTTTCCTGCATACCTCTCAGTATTTGAAATTGCCAGAAAAAAATGATACGTGTTTACGTGAGGAGATAATATTATAAGAACACCAACTGTAGTAAAACTATGAACTCTGTTATGCTGAAAAGAAATAAAAAAAAAAAGAACACCAACTGTTGATTTTTAGTTTATTTTTAAAAGTTCTCTTCATTGTAAGATCTTACTAGGCAAAACTGCTGTATAGGAGGTAGTGCATTCATCCTCAAATGTTCTTTGCCTTCCAGTGACTTTAGTGAGTCAGAGAAACATGTGTAACCTTCATATAAAATGATTACACCTCAATTTGCAAATCAGAACCATTGGACATGTTATCCACTACTTTCTAAGTCTACACTTCACATACCATTTACAGACCTGTTAGCAAACAGTATGTATTTTGATTCTTTTATTCCAGTAGTGGCAACTGAGTTAATGCTTGAGAAAACTTACAGATAAGAACAGTGAAAAATACAATGCCAGAAGGGAATAGGGGGGGAATATAAACCAGGGTCACCTTTTAAGAAAAAAAGGAAGAATTCTGGTAACAGGTTATTACAAATACCAAGTTTCAAGTATTTAAATTTTTAAGATAATGTCTCATGTTTTTAAGCGTCTTCCCCTACCCCTCCTTTTTGTGCTGTGTGTTCTACTGTATTTTCTGAATCAAGGCAGGATACCATTATCTGAATAACTCTATGACCAAGTCAAGTTCTTATATCTGAAAACTACTTGGCACAAAGTTTAGATTTAGGGCATTTAAAGAGATTTTTGTATACATTCCCACTTTCTAAATGAATACATATAAATGTACATATTGAATACAATCATGTTATTATTTTAAATTTCTTTATGAATAAGACAATTTTCATTTCTCTTTATGTTTGCGGGCACACAGTGATAAAAATGATGGAACGCTTTGTTAACATTCTTCCCCACAAACAACAGTCCTGCTGATTTGACTCTGCTTTTCTTCTTAGGACTTTAGTGATCTTTTCAGTACAATACAGGGTAGAATAGAATTTTAAAAATAAAACAAAGGTGGAATATTTAAGATGCCATTGATGAATCACTAAATTCTATGCCTGAAAGTAATATTCCACTGTATGTTAACCATCTGGAATTTAAATAAAAACTTGGAAAGAAAATAAAGAAGGAAAAGGACATTAATGCTGCTCTGTTGATACTACTTCTGGAGTAAACCACCAAGTTTCACTGTAAAATTAAGTATCATTGTCTTACTTATCAGAGCTACTATGGAAAACAAATGGACTGCAATTATGATGAGGGTGGTACCTCATTCACTTTTGGCCTTTTATTTTTTCTTTTGGTCTGATAACTAAGAAGCCCATATTTATTTTCTGTGGCTTTAACTATTTGGTCCTTAAATAAAATAGGCAAAAATAATCACTACTACCACTCCCAACCCACCAAAATAATGGGAATTTCTGACTTATTTACAACAAGAGAAGGTACATCTGCAAGCTTCTATAATAGACAACCAGGAAGTAAAAAATAACAGCAGCCTTTTTGTAGCAAACCAATACTGTAACTGGAATAGCAATCTGTCTTCCAGAGAACAAAGGCATTGCCACAAGGAGTCCAAGTGTTTGCTCTTTGCCAACATCCCCCCCAAATCTACAGACATTTTTAGAAAGAATGCCTACACCTCCTACTCAGAAATTAAAAGGGAGATTGTCTAAGCTTTGAAAGGTAATATTTGGGTTGTGTCAGAGCCTAGTATTTTATTTCTTTATTCTGCTTCTGAATTCACATTGACATACAAATCATTTAATTTCTTTAAGTATCTTAAAGTAATTTCTTTAAATTACTCTTTAAGTAATTTATTTAAGTGCTCTAGGTATTAAATGTATAAAATAGCTTTAGATCTAAGGATTAAAAGTGAGGCATGAGGGCAAATTGTTACCAACCAAGAGATTTTATTTAAATAGTGTGAATCACATAGTATTCATTAATGCTTTTATTTTTTAAGGCACCTAAGGATACAGTTAAAGAACATTTTCAACAATTTTCATAACATACTTAAAACTGATGTTACTTTCACTGTTTGCATGATATAATTTCTTATAGCAGTTCAAAAATCTTCTTTCTTTCGATAATCATGGACATGTGAGGATTTAGTATATCATACTGAACCTAAAGAAAATTTAAATATAAAAAACCTTATCTTAAATTAGAACATGGTCACCTTCCCTTTACTTTTTCCCTATTCCTTCTCCAATGACCTTTTATCTCTTTTACTCATTATTTCCTATTTATCTGCAAGGTTAAGTTTTATAGTAGTCTAAACTTTAAGGTATTTTAAATATTATTACCTATTATGGTTATTATTATAATAATATCCTTGTTACATATGTTTAACAATTACTCAAATACAAAAATATTTGAGTACTACAAAACAACACACGGATGAAATTCTTTGGGCTCAAGAATCAGACTTAGGTTCAGATCCTAACCTTAGCATTTACAAATTTGTGGCCTCCTATCTTCTTACATGTAAAATAGGGAGGGATAGTGCCTCACAGGACTGTGGTGAATGTTTAAACGTTCCCTCCAACTTAGCTGTTCTGAAACTGTACATATCATTTCCCTCTTCAAACCTGTTCCTCCCCCAAGATGTCTAGTGTTAGCAAGGGGCAAAATTATCTACATAGCTTTCCAAATAAGACTAAATTATGATTAATTCCCAAGGGCTCAATTTAAACATTCAATCACCCAAGTTTGGTAATGTTCATCCTGATATCGTAAAAGATACACTCTTAGGGTGCCTGTCTGGCTCAGTTGGTTAAGCATCCAGCTCTTGGTTTTTGGCTCAGGTCACGATCTAATGGTTCCTCGGATTGACCCTGAGTTGGGCGCACAATTAGTGGGGAGTCTGCCTGAAGATTCTCTCCCTCTGCCCCTCCCCCAACTAGTGCATCCAGGATAACAGCTTTTGTGGCAGGAATAGCCTGCCTTCCTCACACTGGGTCTGAGCAAAGGATGCAACAATTATTATTCATTCAAAAATATTTATTTTTTAAAATTTCTTATTTGGGGATAATGTCGATTCACATGCAGTTGTAAGAAAACAGGAATCTTTATTCAAGTATAAGTGACGATTAGAAATTGCATATTTTTAAGACATACAACTTGATGATTTGATATACATATGCATTGTGAAATAATCACTAAATCAAGCTAATTAATATATCCATCATCATAGTTACTTTGTGTGTGTGTGTGTGTGTGTGTGGTGAGAATACACGCATACTCTTTCAGCACATTTTAAATATACAGAGCAGTACTATAGTACCATTAACTACAATCAGGTTGCATGTTAGATCTCCTATTGTCCGTTGGATGCATAACTCAAACTTGTATGCCATGACCAACAACTGCTCATTCCTGCCTCCTTCCAGCTCCTGGAAATCACCATTCTACTCTCTGCTTCTATGGGAACGGTTTCCCTGGATTAGATATGAGGCAGATAGGATAGAAAGAAGAGGTCCAGAGTCATATAAAGTCCTGTTTCAGAGGAAAACTTGGGAGGGAGAAGGATTCCCATAAGCAGGGGATTGGTGGAGTGGGCTGTCATCAAAACAGATAGGAAGGACTGAATAGCCCAGGGATTGGAAAGTATACTGAGCATCAAGAGAGTTTCCACCAGAAAGGAATTTAGTGATATGAATATTAAAGAATTAAGGATAGAGGGCCTCAGGCCATCCTCCAAGAAGAAATGTGAGTGCTTCCACTTTTTCTTCTTCCATCTTCAAATGACAGTTCTAGAGGGGCAAAGCTGTAGAAGCAAGCTGTTGAGGCAGAGTAGTGAGAAAAGAAGTTACTGTACTCTCTTTCTGGAAGACAGTGGATGCCAAGTGGTGTCAGAAATAGAGAGGAAGTTTTACCTCTGAATGAAGATTAAAGTATTAATGAATATTTTGGAATAGATGCTCTCAACGTGAGACAGTCACTTACTGGTGACTGTGGAATGGCATAGGATATCAGAGTGAGCAGAAAAGTCATGGGCACTCTGACCAAGGCCCCATCCAGGGCCAGGACACAATGCCACCAAATAAATGTTAAATAGACAATGAGAAACATTCTTTATACTTAACACCCATTAAAAAAATATCTTATTTATTTGTGAGAGAGAGAATGAGCAGTGGGAAAGGGCAGAGAAAGGGAGAGAGAAAGAGAAGCAGACTCTGCTGAACAGGGAGCCTGATGCGGAACTTGATCCCAGGACCCCGAGATCATGATTTGAGCCGAAGGCAGATGCTTAATCAACTGAGCCACACAGGTGCCCCTAGCACCCATTTTAATGTCCATCACAACCTCGTTAAAATTAGTCATTGTGGAAGCAGTTTTGTGAAGCGTGGGGGTTGGTATGGGTGGAAACCATAAGGTGGGCCTGCAAAATGGGTCCTAGACACCCCATGAGATTATTTTCTTCATGCTGTTAAAAAGAATCCCATCTGTCGAAGTTATGAATTCACATTCTTTGTTTTAGTTGTGTTCGTGATAAAGAGCAATCAGAATTCATTCTGTGTGTTTTTACATTATAATTTTTTATTTTTCTTATATGAATGATATAAAAGACATAATCTGCCTTTTCTCAAACACCTATGTGTACATTAATTGAGAATAACGATGGAGAAATGACTGCTTTTCTATGCATCTATGGTTACATGTCAATAAATTTAAAAGTGAGATTAAAGATGCTAGTTTAAATGAAATCTTCATGCTGCGGACAGGAGTCTCCCTCTACCTTTCCCCTTCCTTACCTTTGGTTTTCTCAATTTTTTTAAGAAAGAAAATTCAGTATTTCAGATGGCGTCAACTACCCAGTATAACCTTAGGAGTTCTAGATCAGGTTGATAAAAAAGATATAATGAAAATATTTTAAGGGGACATTAACTTTGGAACAGACTGAAATGTGTATGATATGATCTCTACCATTTACCAGCTCCACAGGCAAATTAGGTAACTATTATAAGCATCAATGTTGTCATATGTAAAATAGGTTTATAGCACCTATCTCATAGAATTAGTGTGAGAATTAAAGGATTAAAGTATAAATAAATTTTTAACACATTGCCTAACAGAATGGAAGTGATCACATACGTAGATAGATCTACTTAACAACAGGATTAAATTAATAGTATGCCCCTGGCACACTATTTTAATATGGAATTCTGTTTATTTTTCTTCCATCCAAACCAGGAAGCTTGTTACCAAACATAATAATTTAGTCCCACTTAACTTTAAAAAGAGTAAAAAACTATTGTAGGAATGAAGTGTTCTACCAGAACCAAAACAGACAATTTAGAGCACAATAAATTTATAGAAATTATTAGTAATATGGGAATAAATAAACCCTTGAATTTAAAAGTGTGTGTGTGTATGTGTGTGTGTGTGTGTGTGTGTTATGTTTTATGTTATGTGAAATGGGATATTCAATAAATAATTCTGGGACAACTGGCTAGCCATTTGAGGAAAAGTTAGGATTCATACTTCACTAGTTAAACATAAATACATTTCAGATGTTACAATGTAGTATATAAAAAGAGAAAACACTTAAATACAAGGAAGAAAAATAAATGCATATTGTTATAGTCCAGAGATTTTATCACCATTTAAAGCATGATATTAAACCCAGAACCATAGAGGGAAAAATTATAGAATCAAGAGTATAGTAATTAAAAATTCATAATGGCAAAACAAAATTAAAACAAAACCCTACTAAAATCAACCAACTAAAATTTTTTAAAGCCATAAATAGGCTAAATGCAGAAACCAAAAGGAAAAAAATTAGGCACATGACTGCTGCACAATCATAGGAGCTGGGGATTAATTCGGAAAGCAATGGAAGTGGTGTCTCAGTTACGACTTGGCAGAGGATTCCATCTCTTGGTACCACTGCTCTGAATAGCACTTGACCGGCCTTCGTCAGGAGCTACGGCTGTTCAGGAACATTAAAGTCAGAGGTGACTTTAGAGATTATTCTGGTTTACTGCCTGTACTTTACAGATAAGATAACTAAGACTTGGTGAAGTTAGATCACTAACTATTCACAGAGATATGTACAAGATGCAGTAAGAGCTAAAAGAAACAAACAAAAAGCAAGAAAACCTCCTTGTAACAAGGAAGACAAATCTTTGCTGAAGAGGGGCCACTTTGGTCTGAACCTGATGGGTGAATTATAATTCCTTCAAATAACAGGGATTCCAGACCAAAAAAAAAAAAAAAATCAAAAACAAAAATATTCTGTACAACGTCCTGAGGCTCAATACAGAAAGATAGTCTAGCACATTGTACATCACTGCATATAACTGAAATTTATAGAGTATCAATGGTATTAAATGAAGTTTAAAAATATGGGTCATGTGTTAAATATGTGTGCCATGCTAAATAATTTTAATCCTGTCCTACAGTTGATGGGAAATGGAGAAAACTTTTACAGTAAAGGACTAACATCATGAGATTGGTGTTTCAGAAAGAAACCTTACTAGCTGCTTAAAGGATGGAGAAGACAAAAGAATTTAGAAATTAAAAAACAAACAAACAAACATCTCTCCTTCAAGATTCTGCTGAAATATTCTGCTAGCCTTTTTGAGTTCAATGTTGGTAGAATGAGTCTTCCTTCTTTTTTTCTTCTTTGCACTTTGTGTAGGATTTATTTATTTAGTTAGTTATTTGGTAAGTGATGGATTTTTTTTTAAAGATTTATTTATTTATTTGAGAAAGAGAGAGAGAGAGTAGGGGGAGGGGCAGAGGGAGACAGAGAGAATCCTCAAGCTGATGCCTGAGGCAGGTCTTGATCCCAGGACCCTGAGATCATGACCTGAGCTGACACTGAGTAGTAAGATTAACTGACTGAGTCACGCAGGCGTCCCCATATGTTTATTATTTTCATTGTGATGATGGTTTCACAGGAGTTTACATGTGTTAAAACTTAGCAAACTGTATACATTAAATATGTGCAGTTTATTGCATGAGAATTACAAAATAAAATTTAAAGGGGAAAAGGATTACACATTTGCAAAGTAAATACAAGGCAATGATATATGAAACTTTCAAGAGGCTTCATGGGAAGAAAGGTAAGTACACGAAAATTATTCTCATAGGCATCTAGTCACCATAATGATCCAAAGAAAGAAACTGTGGTGATGATGGGTTTACTGGGCTGCTAATGACAAGTCAAAGAAGTCAGAATAGCATTTATTATGCTGACATATATGATTTGCCAACTCCCTAACTAAATTAAGATTCCCCAGAGGGGATATACTTATAACCCTTCCTAACAAAACAAACAAAAAAAATCTCCACATAACCAGCACTAAAATGTCCAGTCAGACAATACATGAGACTAGGGTCTCTGAATTTCAAAAAGGAGTAATACCCACATCCTATGCCAGTGAGCGTCTTATATGTAACGTATAGAACATAAAGGAGTAAGTATAGTCTAAAACGTCATGAGTGTGTGTGTGTGCATGTGAGAGAGAGAGAGAGATGCATATGTAACTTCAGTATAAGATAGAAAGAGGTATAGACAGATAAATGAGTGAGGATTCAGTGCTTACTTCCACAAACGGGAGGACAAAAGAACACATTGCAGAGAATATGCTGTTTGAAATTCACTTAATATGCTTGACACATAGAAATTGGGTGCAAAGCGATTTGGTAGAGAAAGGGAAGAGAAAAGAAGGAATACCACAAGCAAAGGCATTGAGATCAAAGAAGAACAAAAAGGAAGAGGAGAAAACAAAAAGAAAAGACACTATAATTCCTTAGCACCAAATATCCTCTTAATATTGAAATTTCTCTGATTTTTGTTGTTTTTGTAATTGTTGTTAACAGCTTGTTTGAATCCAGATCCAAAGAAGTTATATAAACATTGTGATTGTCTCATGTGTCTAATTCTTTTTTCAAAGTATAATTCTTTTTTTAAAGGTGTCACCTACATAGTATCATCATTTTTTTCTATTCGTTCTATGTTCTTTTATTGACATGGTGGAAGACAGTGAACTCAATCATCCACATGACATTACTAATCTCCGGTTCTAGACAAACCCCTATAAAGCACCTCAACAGGACTTTCGAGACAAGCACTTATTTGCTTAGTATATCCAAAGAGTTACGTCAAGACAGACCCTCTCTGGAAAGTACTGTGCAGTAGTGACTATTTATTATTAATAGAAAACTATGTAAATTTGATAAATGATTATCTTAAATACCTAGTGGCTGAGCAGTGAGGGGTTAACTTCATTACTAGCATTTTCCTTTGTAAGCTAAGTAATTTCAGTGTATGTGTATAAATCTTTGAATGTATTGGAATAAACCATAGAAAAATGCTTACAAAAAGAGCAATATTTCCCTTGATAAACCTAACAGAAATGAAAGTTATTTTATTTCCTCATAATTTAGTAAAACCAATATTATTTATAATTATATAGCATATCTGATATGACATATTCCCATGCATTAACCAAGCAGATTTATAAAGATCTAGATTTAACATCCAGATTATTTTTCAAAGACAGATTACTATTTTAGTTTCTATATAATTCTCTGATTCAGTGTAAAATTTGTGCTTAAAAAAGCCAACTGGAAATATTTGGCAAGATGTGAGGAAGGGAGAGGAAGTGGAAACTGTGTGAAAATGTCTATAATGACTTAAACAGATTATATATCATTAGGATCCCTCTGGGATGTCAAGGTCAAAATAAGTGAAGGTATTCACTGCTCATCAGTGAAAGTCAGAGAGCAAAGTGTAGTCACTTTCTAAGAACTATTATCCAACCCCATAGAACCAGGATTAATTTACAGAATGTAATGCTTAGTTGAAATAAAAATGTGCTTGTTCGCAGTGAACTGAGGATGAAGGTACTTGTAACAATCGTAGATCTGAACTAGAATTATTTAATAAGCAGTCTAGTTGGAAGCAATTGGTCTCCAAGGAATGTTAGGCAATTTTCCCTCAATTTGAGTTTAACATCATGCCAGAAAAAGAACTCTAATGACTAGTTACAAAGTGACTGCTGAACAGACTTCTCTCTACCTTAACAAAAGCTAGAAAAGAATATCCGAGATGAAAGTAGCCACCATTACTCATTTGATTAGGTCTTAAAAGGCTCTTACTTTGGATGTGGAGCAACAGGAATAAATTTGAAGCCTTTTGCTTGGTTCTGACTTAGGCCCTAAAATCCTCCAAAAAGAACATTATAGATGCAGAGGGTTTTTGAGGAAGTAGAATAACTTGGTGGCTTTCCACAGCCACTTAACAGCCTCACAGCCTTACCTAGGAAAAACAAAAATGGTCTAGCTTTAATAGGAGGAACAATTGGTAAATACGGGGGGAAGAATACCACAGGTTATTCTCTAGAACATTAAACATGAATATATGGGTCTCAGATTTCTAGCTAAAACTACAACTTCAGCATGTGATGTATTCTTTTTTTTATATATTTTATTTATTTATTTGACAGAGAGAGATCCAAGTAGGCAGAGAGGCAGGCAGAGAGAGGGTGGTAAGCAGGCTCCCTACTGAGTAGAGAGCCCAATATGGGGCTCGATCCCAGGACCCCGGGATCATGTCCTGAGCTGAAGGCAGAGGCTTTAACTCACTGAGCCACCCAGGCACCCCAGCAATGTGATATATTCTTTTTTTTTTTTTTTTAAAGATTTTATTTATTTATTTGACAGACAGAGATTACAAGTAGGCAAGAGAGGCAGGCAGGGAGAGAGAGGAAGAAGCAGGCTCTCCGAGGAGCAGAGAGCCCGATATGGGGCTCGATCCCAGGACCCTGGGATCATGACCTGAGCGGAAAGCAGAGGCTTTAACCCACTGAGCCACCCAGGCGCCCCAATGTGATATATTCTTAACGTGCAGTCTTAATGTATGCACTAGGAAGAAGCTAGTGCCCCCTTGAGAGTTATTCAGGAAGGAAGTTACTTCAATGAAGAAACAATGTCCCTTTAATATTTTCTAATTTTGATCGCCATACCCTTCTTGTTATTACAGTAATTACTAAGCAAAAATCAGAATATGTGAATACACAGATGTGTTAAAAAAATTTTGAGAAGCATATTTGATCTGTTCTTAGCATTATTGGCTTCTGGTACATTCAGCTTCATTTCTAAGAAGGTACCCAGGTGAAATATAGCAATGTAAACAAACAAACAAACAAACACCAAAAAAAAAAAACAAAAAAAAAACCCACCCACTGGTCTCGTATCCAGAAACTAATGTAATTCCATTTCTGATTTTTTTCTGTGACTACTGAAAAGTCATTGACACACTCCATGACTCAGTGTCAAGAAATACAGTAGATCAATATTAGCAAAAGCTACACAAATGCCAAGAAATCATGCAATTCTTTTGAATTGTGAACTCACATTGGAGAGTTTAGCAACAATAGGGTACAAAGGAATGAAGTTAAATTGTATGGAATTAAGAATGTAGGCAGTTGGGGCACCTGGGTGGCTCAGTGGGTTAAGCCTCTGCCTTCGGATCAGGTCATGATCCCAGGGTCCTGGAATCGAGCCCCGCATCAGGCTCTCTGCTCAGCGGGGAGCCTGCTTCCTCCTCTCTCTCTCTGCCTGACTCTCTGGCTACTTGTGATCTGTCAGAGATAAATAAATAAAATCTTAAAAAAAAAAAAAGCATGTAGGCAGTGAAAAAAATAGAACTGTCAAAGATGACCTCTTGAATCTTAGAATCAGCGCATAACTGAATGGAGACTTAGGATCATATAGTTGAACTACTGAATTTTACAAATAAATTACAGATACCAAAGTGAAATGACTTTTCCAATGTCAAAAGTTCGTGAGATGCAGAGCTGGGATTAATTTCAGCTTTCCTAATTCCCATGAAAAAGTTTTACCACTACACTATAATGAATAATTAGAAGTTGGGGGGGAAGGATAATTGCAAAAGAATGAATTAAAGTTTCATTAATTTTCTAAAAGTTCTAAAATTTCATTTTCTAAAAATTCTCTGTACTCTTGGAATATCAACAATAAGAAAAGATTCTGAGATGTTGCAGCCTGCTACAGCATCTGTAACGTCTGCCCAGCAGGAGCTACCATTAAGTCTATGATTCTTCACTAAAATGAATGAAAAATGTTGCAGCTAGATGGTGAAACAAAAGTTGTTCATTTACTATTCCATGCACTGGCAAGCAAAAAAAAATTTTTTTTGAATGAAAAATAAAATGTTAAAAAAATTATTCCACCATCCTCTAGGGGGTGAGGCTTTAAGAATGATGGACTAGGGGTGCCTGGGTGGCTCGGTGGTTGGAGCCTCTGCCTTCGGCTCAGGTCATGATCCCAGTCCTGGGATCTAGCCCCACATCGGGCTCTCTGCTTAGTGAGGAGCCTGCTTCCCCCTCTCTCTCTGCCTGCCTCTCTGACTACTTGTGATCTCTGTCTTTCAAAGAGATAAATAAAAATCTTAAAAAAAGAATTATAAAAAAATTTAAAAAAAGAATGATGGACTAAGGGGCTTTACAGATCTTCTCCCCCAGCAAAACAACAATATAACTGAAAATCATTAAAACACACAATCATTTAAAATATCATTTAAAATATTGTCCTATGGGCACAGAGCAAATGGAGAGACTTTTCTTTAAGAAAAACTACCACATCTCTATAAGAACAGAAAGTGTCTGTGGAATTTGAGCCATGTCAAGCTTCATTACCTATACCCCAGCTCTGTGTTATGGAAGCTTTGCCAAAAGCATGTTCAGCTCCCTATTCTCCCAGCTGCCAGTCTAGGGTTACAATTTTACTGTAGGAAGGAGAGGCTGCTGACATTATCATCTTCTCAGCCCTCCCCATCCCAAGTTGCAGAAACTGTTTCATACAGTTAACAGTCAAGAAGATCAAGTGTCTCTCCCACACCCAGACCCTCAATGATAGTGAATGAATACTGGAGCCTAGATCATTCTCACTCCTACAACAGAGCTTTCATGCCAGGGAGGGCAAGTTGAGACCAGTTTCTGGCAGTTTCCTTTCACTGCCCACTCAAGGTAGAGTGTCGCTCTTGGAAAAGCAGATCCCCGTCCATAGCTCCCGTGCCGTGGCACAGGAATTCTGCAAAAAGGAAAGGCAGGCCTTTAGGATAAAGAGCTCTGCAAGTCGGCCTTTGGAAGGAGAGTAGAGAACTCCATGCCTAAGAGAGGTTGGCAGCTCTGATAAAGCAAAACAGAAGAACATCCAGAAGTTTATAAGACTAAAGGAGAAGATATAGCCAAGAAGAGCCCTCTCAGGGTCACAGAGAAAAAAACATAATTCAACAATAACAGTTGGAAATGTTAATTCTTCACGTACAACAGTAGATAAAACAGCTGGACAGAAGATGAACAATAGAGAATGTGAACAACACTTTAAACAACTAAATTTAGACATCTACAAAACAATCCTCACAACAGCAGAATACACCTTCTTCTCAAGAGCAATAGGACATTCTCTAGGATAGACAACAATAAATTTAACTGGATTAAAATCATGCAAAGCTGTTCTCTCACCAGAATGGAATGAACTTAGAAATCAATGATAGAAAGAAATACAAGTAAATTAATAATATATCAACCAGTGGCTCAAAAAGAAGAAACCACAAAGGAAATTTGAAAGTATCTTAATATGAATAAAAACAATAACAAAAAATACCAGAACAAGAGATTCAACTGAAGCAGGGCTCAGAGAAATTTATAGTCATGACCACCTGTTGTAAAAAAGAAAAATTTTAAATCAATAGCCCAACCTTCCACTTTAAACAACTAGAAAAAGAAAACCACACTAAACCCACAGCAGGCAGAAGGAAGGAAAGACTAGAGTAGAAATAAATGATGTAAAGAAAAGAAAAACAGTAGATAAATCAAGAAAATCATAAGTTGATTATTTGACGAAATCAGCAGAACTGACTAACATTTAGCTAGACCGGCCAAGACTAAAAAAGAGACTCAAATTACTAAAATCCAGAATGAAAGAATGGATATCATCACTAATCTTATAGGAATAAAAATTAGCTAAGGGAATTCTATTAAAAAAATAACACGATGCTCACAGATGACTTAGATACAAATGACAAAGTCCTAGAAAGACTGATATTACTAAAACTGACTCGTGAAAATATAAAAATTCTGAATAGACCTATTACAAATGACTAAGTAATTTAAAAATTTCCCACAAAGAAAAGTCCAGACCCAGATGGCTTCACTGGAAAATTTACCAAATATTCACCAAAGAACTAGTACCAATTCTTCACAAAACCTCCCAAAAGATAAATAAGGAAGAAACACTTCCCACCTACACTTTGTGGCTAAGATTAACCAAACAAGATATCACAAGAAAAAAAAATATATATAGTACAATATCCTTTATGAATATAGATGCAAAAGTCCTTAACAAAATATTAGCAAGACATACCCAACAATCTATAAATAGGATTATTCACCATGACCAGATATGATTGGTCTCAGAAATACAAGGTTGGTACCAACTAATGTAATAAATCATATTAATAGAATAAAGGATGAAGAACACATAATGAACTTGGTTGATGCAGAAAAGCATCTGACAAAATCCAACACTCTGTTATGACAAAAATGCAAAATAAACTAGAATTACAATGGAGCTAACTCAAGCTGAAAAGGAAATCTATGAAAAACCCACAGCAAATATACTTAATAATGAAAAACTGATTGATTTCCCTCTACAACTAGGAATAAGTCAAATATGCCCACTCTTGTCCATTCACTTAAATATTGTACAAAAGGTTCTAGACAGTATAGTTGTTTTTTTTAAGCATTCACACTGGAAATGAAGAAGAAAATTATCTCCATTTGTAGACAATATAATCTTACATGTAAATAATCCTATCCAACATGCACACATGCACATATACAGCAATCAGAACTAAATAAGTTAGCAAGATTGAAAGATACAAGGCAATATAGCAAAACAATTAAATATTTGTTTCACAGGCAATCAAAATCCCAAAATGAAATTAAGAAAATAATTTCATTCATAATAACATAAAAAAGATTTACTTAGGAAAACATTTTTAAAAAGAAGTTCAAGATTTCTACACTAAAAATTAAAGTATATTATTGAAAAAAATTAAAGAACATCTAAATAAATGGAGAAAAAATATCATGTTCTTGAATTGGAAGACTTACTGCTAAGAAGACAATACTTCTCAAATTGATCTACAAACTCAATACAATTCCTATCAAAATCCCAGGTTACTTTATTGTAGAAATTGACAAACTGACATTAAGACTCATCGAGAAATGCAAGGGACCAAGAAGAGTCAGAACAATCTTAAAAAAGAACAAAGTTGGAAGACTCATACATAAGATGCACAGCTTGTGAAAAAGCTATAGCAATTAAGACACAATATAATAGACATTTAGATCAACAGGATAAATTAAGAGTCCAGAAATAAACTCATGCAATTGTGGCTAACTGGTTTTTGGTGAGGGTGCTAAGACAGTTCAATGGGGAAAGAACAGTCTTTCTAACAAATGATATAAGGGGGGATATGAGTATCTACATGCAAAAGAATGAAGCTAGACCCTACCTCATAATATACAAAAACAAACAAACAAACCTCAAAATGGATCAAAGACATATATGTAAGACCTCAAACTATAAAACACTTAGAAGAAAACATAGGAAAAAAAAAAAGAAGAAAACATTGGAGTAAATTAATAAACTGTGGGCTTTGGGCATGTCATTTTCCTTAACTTCTCTGAATACCATTGATGAGATGCCAACCAAGACCCACTAGATACAGTTTCTTTGGGAATGACTATGACTTTATAATGTTGACCATTTCTTGGCACGTAAAAGGTACTTGATATAAAAAAAATATTTGTTGAATAAAGATCTCTATGAATTGATCCATACCTGTATTGCTAAGCTACCACTAATCTTTGGATGGATGTGAAACAACTTCAATTAAAGCAAGCAGAAGAACTTAAAAAAAAAAAGTCTGAAACACAGTTTAAATCAATATTCATCGATTTCTGGGACACTAAATTCAAAGATCAATAAGCAGAGAAGTCTCTAAAAGAAGTGGCCACACAGATACTGATCAAAGAGATAATACATTTACAAGGTAATGCAGCCTCAGGTTTTCAGGAACATTTGCATAATCAGGTAGTAGAAGCTTCATGAATGCAATGTTTGAATACAAAAGACAATAATCTTCCATCACTGTTGAAATCATTAAAAGCTATAAACTGCTGCATTAAAGTATGTAGTTTTAGATAATGTTCACTCAAAATATTTATTCATGAGAAACAATACCTTAACAATAGACTCACAAAGTATGTCATTTGTCTTTTTTGGTTTTTTTTGTCATTAAAGCAATTTGCTGTTGTTATAAGGTTATTATGATGAAACATATGACATTTGAAGTAATCATGACATTGGCTAAATACTCTTCCCAAATGATTCATAGTTGAAAAGCCACATCCACTTTTCTAGTGTGGGAAAGTCATTTCACTTGGTAGGAGTATTTTTATGAAGACCATAGGCAGCTATTTAACGCTAACTATGTACCATCCATGACAGTTGCTCTTTGTCAACTGTTACATGTAATTGTCCCAACAACATTATGAAGTTGGTAATGATACTCCAATTTTACAGGAGGGGAAACTGAGAAGTGAGGGAATTAAATACCCTGCCCATGTCACACAGCTAGCAGAACGGAAGGCTTAGATACAAATTAGTTCTGACTCCAACTTTCACTCTGTTCATAGTATTTTTCTAGATAGTAACTTCCAAATGTTTGCATTTAGCAAACAACAATGAGTGAATGAGTGAGGAAGTTGGAGCTCCAATCTACTTCTGCTGAACTTGACAGATAGCCCTGTCCTCACCTGAGACTAGAGGTAAGGATTTTTTTTTTATTAGCATCTAATGTATTATTTGTTTCAGGGGTACAGGTAAGGATTCTTTTTAGGGGGATATTATTATGCATACTTTATTATGCTTGTCTTAGGTGAATATTGTGTTATTTCACTGAAGCAGTCCAAGTCACCCTATCTAGATATCATGGCGCCAAGACAAGTGATAAGAAGTATACTTGAATGATGATAATTCTCCCCATCCAAATGTCTAATTCACAAAATCTCACAACTTAATCTTTCTGAATCCATAGTGTATTCTCCTTCTGATAGCTCCATCTGTCATGATATAGAGTAGACCTCTGAGTGTAGAAGGGACATACCAGACAGTTTCAGACTGAGTTCCCTGGGGAAGGATGCATGCTTGCCAAAGCAAGCAAGCTTGGCAGTAAGAATCCATTCCCATTATTAGAATATTGCAGAATTGTTTTTGATCTGCCAGTCAAACCTCATTATAAAAGAACGCAGAGCTTTTCATAAACTCACACTACTACTTAGTTTTAGCCCCATTCCTAGCTTTTGCTGTTCTGCCTAGTTCACCTACTCAGCCGCTCAAGTGAAGACAAGTTTAAGTGCTTACTAAGTGTCCAGCCTGAGTTAGGCACCTGAGATCCAAAGGTGAGAAAAAGAAAGCCTCCATTTTTATGGAGCCTGAGTTTATTAGGGGAAATAGGACTTATTCACATAATGAAGCAAACAGTATATATTTAGGCGCTGAATTAATGCTAAGAAGATGTATACCTATGTCTATATAGTGCTTAACAAATAGCTAGATACTTTGTCAAATACCATTTTAGTGAACATTTCCAACAGCTTAGGGAGATAACAATTACCTCTCTTTTACAAGATGATTAATACCCATAGATTCCAAGGGCATTAGATTTGCAAGAGATGTTTTAGGATCTATTTGGTGTTAACGTTTTTCAAGTTCATATTCTCTCACAATTAGACACTGATTTAGTGGTTCTGTGGAGGAATTTGTCTTTTTAAGCAGCTTATCGGCAATTCTAAAGAGCTGCCAGATTCAAGAAATTTTGGTACTAGCCAAACCATCCACCTAGTGCTTTTGACTCCTCTCCTTTTACCAAATAATCCTCTAAACCTTATTTAAAATTTACTGGTCACAGAGTACTACCAATTTCCACAAGCACTCCAGGACATCTTAGGATGATATTAACTCAACCAAGTTCATAGCTAAATCATAGAACTAACATTTCCTTCAAACCCAAGCCTTAGTTTTCATTAAAAGGCTCTTTCTGCCATTATACATCTATTTGTCTCTTCACAAATGAGCATAAAACAAGGTTTTTTCCTAAAAATGAAAGCACATAGAATAATAAAGTACTATGTCTTAGAAAATTCTTCTTTAGGATTTTAAGTAGTACTAATTAATGGTTTTAGTTAATCCAATTTTCATTCACAAGACAAGCTATATTTATTTTGTAAAAATGCTTTAATTGGTATAGGCTATTGAGGGGTTCATGCATTAACTGTCTTGAGACACTAGAATATAATATTTAATATATGTATTCTAATGGTACAGTATAACTTGGATGAAAAACAATAAAATAATATAATCATTGAATTAATTTTATATTAGGCATTCTTAATAAATAGCCTAAAGTATTTCTCAGAATGACTGGGCCACCTTAAAGGAACTGTACACTAGACTTATCTCTGGGGATGGCATATTTCATTTTGGGTGGTATTTCTCAGAACCACTAAGTCAGGAAAAAAATCAAAGCAATTCATCCTATATAATTTTAAGTATGAATAAAAAAGACAAGAATTGAGTTCCCTACTCTTTTTTTTTTAAAGATTTTATTTATTTATTTGAGAGAGAGGCAGTGAGAGAGCATGAGCGAGGAGAAGGTCAGAGGGAGAAGCAGACTCCCCGTGGAGCTGGGAGCCTGATGCGAGACTCGATCCCGGGTCTCCGGGATCATGACCTGAGCCGAAGGCAGTCGTCCAACCAACTGAGCCACCCAGGCGTCCCAAGTTCCCTACTCTTTAAAAAATTATATAGTTTATAAATTTCTTGATGTAGCGATATATATTACTTTTTGTTTATATATTATTCATCAGAGTTAATTGAATTGAAGGACAAAATATTTATATAGCAGTCATGGGGCATACTAAGAAGACATTTTCAATGTGATTTCATATTCTTTTAAATTTTAATGCCAAGATTATATATGAAATGTTCTCTTCACTTCAAAATGGAAAAGAATACAAATAAATCTGTTATGGCTAAAAACTAATGTTTTAGGCATTCTGATTTCCTCTACTGTTTTATTTATGATAATACTATATAGTTAGAATCTAATGGCTAGAAATATGTCTTCATTTTCTCAGAATTTTAACCAGAGAATTTTAATTTATTCTATTAATATATTTAAGCAAAATCAAAATTTAGATAGAATAACTAAACATCTAAGAAAACAAACACCAAAATAACAAAAAATTTTATATGCACATCAATTGTTTTATTAATGATGAATCTTTAATCCACTGAGCCACCCAGGCGGCCCTATTAATGATAAATCTATTATCTAATTTCATTAGAGCATTTAAAAATATTTCTGAAGGGTTATATCTAATTAGTTCATATAAACCTAATTTAATTAAATCATAGTTTATATTTGAAATAACAAAACACTAATTATTTTAAAATATTCTGTATTTCAGACTTTAACTACTTCAACTTTTTAGATAATTCATTAATTATTTAGTTGACAAGTATCTTCCATGTAAAAAGGAAAGTGTTAGATCATAAGAGAGATAAAAATGAATAAGACAGATGCTTTGCCAGATTTGATTTTACCATATGATAAAGGAGATCGAATCAATTCAATTTGATCCAACAGTATTATTAAGTGCTTATTTTAAGCAGTAACTAAACTATATTAGACATTACAAAAGAAATAGAATTTCTTGGCCACATTATACTTTGTGATTTAGTAAGGGAGACAGAAAGGTAAACAAATAATTTGAATACAGTAAGATAAATGACCTAGGTGAAATTTATTTGAGAGAGAGACACACACACACAGCGAGGGAGGGAACACAAGCAGAGGGAGTAGAAAAGGGAGAAGCAGTCTTCCCACTTAGCAGAGAGCCATATGTGGGGCTTGATCCCAGGACCTCGGGATTATGACCTGAACCAAAGGCAGACACTTTATGACTGAGCCGCCCAGGTGCCCCATGAAATAGATATATACTTTAAATGAAATCAAATGGAAGGAGAAACTAAATGCGTTGAGAGAATTATGATAGTTCTCAGACTGGAGAAGTACAAGGAAGTAGGGAAGTTAAGAAAGAAATTGTTTTTGGTAAAAGGGATCTCTATATACAAAGTCACAGAACACAAATTGCTCATTGAAGAATGGCTTGTGGAAAATAGTTTGCTTCTAAGAAAGAAGATTAACATGCACGCTTTCAAAATGTTCATTCATCAAAAGAGAGCTTAAGAGGGTTAAAATGCAAGCCACAGAAAGGGAACATACAGTTGTCACACATGTAATCTAAAAGGGCTTGTAGGCAAAGTATTTAAATTAGTTTTACATTTAATAAGGAAAGAGAATCAATCCAATTAAAAATGGACAAGAGACTTAAACGAACATATCACAAAATAGGATATCCAAATGGCAATTAAATATATGGAAATGTGTGCAACCTAATTAAAAATCAAAGAAATAAAAAATCAGAGAAATGAAAAATAAAATCACAAAGAGATACGTACCTACTATTGTCTAAAACTGAAATGATCTATAAGTTAACAAAGATATGCTTATGCTTATAAGTATGTACCATTATAACTAAATTGGAGAAAACTATCATTGTCTACCAGAGTTTAACTCATGTATACTCTAGGACCCAGTAAACCAACGCTTAGCTATATACCTCACAAGACATAAAAATCACAAGACATATACAAAAATGGTTATAGCACTATGAGTCATAATACACATTTGGAAACAATGCAAATGTCCATAAATAGAAATATGTATAACAGAATACAATACAGCACTAAAAATTAATGAGTTAAGTTTACATAAAACACATGCATAGAATTCACAAAAAGCTGAGCAAATAAGGCTAACATAAAGAATACATACAATAGGGGCACTTGGGTGGCTCAGTGGGTTAAGCCTCAGCCTTCGGCTCAGGTCATGATCTCAGGGTCCTGGGATCAAGCCCCACGTCGGGCTCTCTGCTCTGCAGGGAGCCTGCTTTCCCCTCTCTCCCTCTGCCTGCCTCTCTGCCTACTTGTGATCTCTGTCTGTCAAATAAATAAATAAGATCTTTTTAAAAATACAAAATATGGTTGCATTTATACATAAATTTCAACAACAGACAAAATTATACTACAATGTTAGAAATCAAGGTAGTGGGGTTGCCTGGGTGGCTCAGTGGGTTAAGCCTCTGCCTTAGGCTCAGATCATGATCTCAGGGTCCTGGGATTGAGCATCCGGCTCTCTGCTTAGCAGGGAGCCTGCTTCCCCCCCTCTCTCTGCCTGACTCTGATTACTTGTGATCTCTCTCTCTGTTAAATAAATAAATTAAATCTTAAAAAAAAAAAAAAGAAAAGAAATCAAGATAGTGGTTATTTTGGAAAGGAAATAGGACAGTACTTGAGAATGACATGCAGGAGACATAGAGAAAGCAGTGTTAAATTTCTTGATACATGTCAGGGGCTAAGAGAGTGTCCTCTTTGTTAAAGCTCATAAATTGTACATTTTTACTTGGTATGTGTTTCTGTATGTTTCTTATATTTCATAGCTATTTAAGCAAGGAAAAGTAACGCTTCAGACTTGTCTTTCCCATACAAATTCTCATCTTTCAATAATGACATTGCTTTCTTATGTTTGAAAATATTAAAGTGCTAGGCATTTTCTGCTTTTTGACTTAGAATGAGCCTTGTTGGCACTCAGCAATTACCAAATCATAAAATTAAAATGGCAATAACTCAATCATTGCACTCTTGACTTTAGAATAATGTAAGACATGGTCTACCAAGAAAGAAAGTGCTGTAATTCCAAGAGAAGTTAAAGATTCTCTTGATAATTAGACAGAATCCTATTATAGGCAAATAGCATTATCAATTATTTAAGTTAATTACTTGAAAATGTATTGCAAATATACTACAATTTTCATCTCAGATATAGACCTGGGACACCTCATTTTGATGAAGTGAATTTCATTTCTGTTTGTCTCAGCAGCTCTTCAACCTCACTTTTTGTTGTGATGTTGTACTTTCTTTTTTAGTTTCAGAAATTTTATATGAACAGGGGCTTAGTGACATATGATTGACAAAATCAGCTCTGAATTTAGTTCTTTTTAACTTTATATGTTATTTACTTGAGAATTATGCAATACGCATTTCAATATAATTGAGCTATCCTTGATTTTAAATGTAGTGTTTAAACCTAGTGACAATTCCACATTTCTTCATTACAACAGCACTATAAGCAAATGTGAAATAACATGATATTGCTATAGATCTCCCTGAACATGAGAACACTACAGTATTTCACAAGCCATAGATTGCTGAGTTTGTACTTTTAGTTGCTTCCTGTCACCAGTTCCGATATCACTGCTCTCCATATATTTTTCCCGGCTATCTCCTTGTACCTCTCTTAATAAACTATTTCTTTCCTTTGGTTGTTTCATTCTCTCTGATGATTCAGGGAACTTCAGGATTCCATACAAAGAGAGTTTTTCCTCTCTTTTATTCTGCTTACTGGGCATTTAGGTGGTGGTGTTCTTTATCCTAGGTCTTATATAATATTTTCCCATATCTCTTAATAAGTAATAGCAATAACAATATTGCAACAATGAGTCATTAATATTTATTGAGAGTTTCAATATACAAGGTACTATTCTATTCTACAGAATATTTTATATATATTATGTTATATATTATACATGTATGTTATGTATAAACATATATATTACACATATAATTTTATACAGCTGTAATAATTAAATTTACTGAATGTTTCCTAAATGCCAGCCAGAATTCTGAGTTTTTGCATGTATTAAAGTTTTAACATTTATACAATCTCAGTAAGGTAAGTAGAAATTCTCACTGTCATTTTTTCAGGTGAGGAACTCAAAGGCCTGGAGAGGTTAAATAATTTGTAGAAACTCCCACAGCTTGCAGTTACCAAAGATAGTTTCAAATCCACATGGGTTGACTCTAAACCCCAAGTTTCTAGGTAATGTCCCTTGTCCTTTTTAATTGTAGGTATAAATTTATTCATTCTAAGGACATCCTATGATTTAGTTAAAAAGACTAGATTTCCTGACACTTCAATAAGGGGAAATAAATCCTCCCTTGGCGTTGGTTCTACTGCCATAAACTATATCTAGTCCCAACCAGGTTTGTGTATGTGTGGCTGGTATGTGTGTGCTGTGTACTATCTTTCAAAACAAAGATATCTGTAAGTATCTTAAATGAAACATCACGGATAATTCTCTATTATTCTCTGAAAAAATGAATGTGTTACAAAGATTAATTATAAAAGAGAAAAATCTATTGAACTAAAATGTCCCTGTGAAGAAGAAAGGCCAGAAAGCATGTTAAAGCACACCCATGCCTATATTTAATTTATTTGGTGATCTTTTTTTTCTTAGAACAATAATATTAGTTCATTGTACACATTTCAATTATATTAAAATGCAGAACGTGAAACATACAAGCTCACTAAGAGCTCTATCATCTCTAAAGACGACCACCATTTGCAGTTAGGTGCATACTATTCCAAATGTATATTTGATTTATTTATAAACACTTGTAGATTTATAAATATAAATATACTAAAACTAATATATTTTAAAATATATTATATATTATTATATATTATACATATTGTATGTATTATATGTAGTATTATTACTGTTAATTTAATACAAATGGAATCATAATAAGCATATTGTTTCATAACATGTATGTTTTTTCACTTAATATAGAATTATCTGTTTAGGTATCTATAGATAATCACTCCATACCTTTTCACTATTTCAGGCCCCCCCATATATGTAAAGTATAATTTATTTAACTATCTTTTATTGATCAAATATTGATGGCTTTTCTTTTATACTATTAAATATGATGCTATCATAAACATTTGTGTGTGTGTATATGTGTGTGTGTGTGTTTGGGGCATAAAGAGAATGCTGAAATATTAGGTCAAGAATTTGAAGATCTCATTACTACAAGATATTGTCAAATTCCAACCCCCAAATTATATTTATTTTCATTCCCTTTATGCTTGCTAGCAATAGCCACTATTCTTTTCATTCTTAATAGTTCTCTCTATACATATTTCTAAAAGCCTGCGGCCTCACTAATACAATTAATAAATCTAAAAAAATTAACTAGCTGACACAAAAGAGCAAAGATGCATCCTATCAAAACTCTGGGTTGTGTTGCTAAGAAAGCAACTTGAGGAGTTTATGCTTTTAATAATTAAGGCCTCTGCTGTATAAAATTTACTGAATGATCAACCTTTTATTTTATTTCTCTGTATAACAAACTCCCATAGTCATCTAATAACCTCTATTATAGAAAGTTAATTGTAAGGCAACAAACTTACATGTCACTATTATAAATCATAAAGTAAATACACATCATCATAGAAACTTCAGGTTAGGGAATACATCTTTGCACTTGCTAAGTACCTTTTTACAAAGTATATAAACTGTTTCAAAGTTTATAAATCAGAGTAAATCTGAGGACTATAGAGTAGATTTTTCATTGACTATTGTTCTAAATCCTGTACACTTGTACAACTATAATCACTTATTCAGCTCATCAATCATAGAGTACTAGCTCCTCACATAATGGGAATTTAACACAGATCTAGCATCCTTTAATTTAAAGAAAGTAGGCAAGAAAGTATAATACATTTGAGGAGGTGGCTTAATACATTTTTTTAAAGGTTAAGTTCTATAGTAAAATTCTATTTGGGGGTGGCTGGGTGGCTCAGTTGTTTAAGCTTCTATCTTTGGCTCAGGTCATGATATCAGGGTCCTGGGGTCGAGCCTTTGCCAGGCTCCCTGCCCAGCAAGGAGCCTGCTTCTTCTCCCTCTGCCTCTCTCCTCACTCGTGTACTCTCTCTTTCTCTCAAATACATAAAATCATTTAAAAAAAAAAGTTTTTCAAGTAATGGTCATTCAGTCTTAGGATTGCCATACATTATGAATGTATTTCTTTTGAAGATCATATTTTTAATGTAAATTTGCATGTTTTGCTTTATGAAAGCACCTGTCGCCTTCAGAATCCATCCAAGTGAAGATATACTAGGAATACTCCATGGGCCAAAATTTAGCAAATGAGCTCTCAATAGGGTTTTATTTTATTTTATGATACATGGTAAAAAATAAAAAGTAATCATTAACATTCAAAAGTTTTCTAAAGGTTTACATTGTACATTTTTAGGAATTGCTTCTGCTGAACATTTCCTTTTAATTTTTGAAACTATTCATAGCCTCTCTGGTTTTCTTCCTATTACCTCTGAAATGACAAAATGGTGAAATACACTGTATTGAAAACATCTTCACATGCTTTGAAGCACCCCCTTAAACTGAATATTATTTCTAGATGTTTCGTCATCATTTGATAGGTCACTTAAAAGTGTTTCTAAAAATATTCTTTGAAACATTCTTTATAGCCTGTCTTTCCCAGTTTAGAGCAAATGGATCAAGTGGGAGTCTAGTGTCAGTGTTGGACATTATAAGTCTATTCTAACTTTTCATTTTTTTTCTGTCAATAAGACAGATGCCCTCACACAGTTATAAAATGTTTATGATATTCATGGCTTACACAACAACAAGGGTTTCAAAGAACTGCAGAAGACAATGTTGATCAAACAGAAACATTTTCTATTAGTTGATTGCTGAAGCAAATAAAAAGGGAGGTAGTGACAAAAGTAGGAGTTGTTGCCTCCTGCATTCAACATGCAGGTTATGGGGATGAAATGCAACTGAACATCTTGGGATGTAATGCTTTTCTAGAATGTTCTAGAATCTTCTGAAATATTTGCATGCCATATTAAAAAGAGGCTATATCCATCTAAGCATTAGAAAACAAATAAGCAAAGAAAGAGAAAACGATTCTTTATGGCAGTACAGAATTAATCATGTAATGCCATCACACTATATCAAAGGTATAAATCATACTGCATCCAGCACCATCACAAGGCTTTTTTTGATATCTGACTGGAGTTAATGTTGAACACATCAAAGAGAGTTCCCTCTCTGTTTGAGTCTCAACAAATTCATTGATTAAAACGATGCAAGTCCTTATGGAAAAGCACATCCAAAAGCCACACACATACCTTCATTTTCCTGCTTCTAATATCCTAACACAACAGGATGTAGCATTTTGGATAATTCTTTTCGAATGGTCATTGATTGAAGTTAAAGCTATAAATACATGCATGCCTTGTATGCTTGAAACTGAATACAACATTACATTTCCAGTGAAAAATTAAGAATATATGTATGTATTTAAGGAGCTGCCAGTCTGAGTTTTTCGTATTTGACAATAATTCTTACAGGCAGCACCATCAGACAATTATGAAACAATCCAATTTGCAAATTTCAGCCTTCATTAAGCTTAAAAGGATATTTTGTTTTCTACTTTTGAGACTTAAACTATGGCCAAAAATTGGCTGTATAATTGCCTTATAAAGGTTCCAATAAACAATATTAAAGAATGAATACCTAGAAGATAAAAAACAAGGTAATTTTTCATATTTATGAAATAATATTTATTAAGTGACATTCTACTGAATGAGCTACGGTAAGTTCAATGATCTTTTTTTTTTTTTTGAAGATTTTATTTATTTATTTGACAGAGAGAGAGAGAGATCACAAGTAGGCAGAGAGGCAGGCGGTGGGGGGGGAGCAAGCTCCTCGCTGAGCAGAGAGCCAGATGTGGGGCTCAATCCCAGGACCCTGAGACCATGACCTGAGCCAAAGGCAGAGGCTTAACCCACTGAGCCACCCAGGTGCCCCCCAATGATCTCTTGAAAGGGAGAATTTAATCATATAAGGAGACCATATTCACATTTTTGCAGAAAAGCAGATGTTTACAACTTTTGGCTCTAGACTTAAATTATATATGTAGCAATTAATTCACTTAACTATAAACTGTTAAATATTTATAGTCATATAAAATACTTTCTTAAAATATGCATGTTGAATTTTTAAGAAACAAGGAGAAAATTCAAGGAGATTTTTATTTGCTTGTTAAATGTGGCATAATGTTCAAATGATATTAAAATTAAAGTAATAAATGCAGATTCTGAGCAAAGAAATTGAGAAAGATGACTATAAAATAATATTTTATGAGAGCATTTGTATATTTTGGGACATATGTGGGTATTAGTACAGAGGTTTCCTTTTTTTTTTAATTAAAAACTATCATTATAAAAGACAAGAGCTGCAGTTTTTCAAAGCATTTCTGACTTTCTATAAGAATAGCTATTTTTGCGGCGCCTGGGTGGCTCAGTGGGTTAAAGCCTCTGCCTTCAGCTCAGGTCATGATCCCAGGGTGCTGGGATCTAGCCCTGCAGCAGGCTCTCTGCTCCGCAGGGAGCTTGCTTCCTCCTCTCTCTCTGCCTGCCTCTCTGCCTGCTTGTTAATTCTGTCTGTCAAATAAATAAATAAAATCTTAAAAAAAAATAATAGCTACTTTTTACAAATTGGATTCAGACAATGTTACGTTTTAAAAACCTGAAAGGGACAACTTTCTTGACAGTGATTTTAGGAAGATTAAGAAAAATTATGGTGTCTTAAAGTGTTAGAGAAATACTTATGAAGCAGTATCTCAGGAAAAAGTAGTAACATAACAAAAAAGTGAAAAATAATTAATAATATACACGTACATGCAGTTATAAGCATATTGGGACTAGAGTCATATAGTAGAATAAAGGAGACTACGTTATCAAAAATCCCTTTCTCTGGTCTTTACGAACCCAATATGTGTCAGTTAGTTTGAAGTATGCTCATTCGTCACATGAAGAGTTCCATCAGGACATAAAGTAAGACCCAACATCTACTGATGAAAAAATGAATGAGTTAAACACCTCTATGATTGATCATACAAAAAGTAACTTAGTGTCATTTGTTTTTTACTAATAGAAGCCATTAAGATAAAGTATCTCTACATGGAAAAAGATAAGGGAAGGCCCATGAGTAATAAATGAACAGGATGGTTATATAAAGAACAAATCATGACAGACAAACCCGATTGCTTTTTGTGATAGAAGTACAAAATTAATGAATAAAGGAGTGCAGTACAAGTAATATATTTGGGTTTTCATAGAGTATTTAATTCCATGTTTCATAAGCTCTGACTTACAAAATTAATTCAAATTGGCTTGGAGATGATTATTCTCAGATGGTTTGAAAACCATTTAGAGAGCTGTAAGCAAGGGGCAATGATAAATGAAACAGACAGAGCTGGGGGGAGGAGTGAACTGCCACTATGGTTGATTTAGGTCTTGGGTTTTAGTATCTTCATTACTAACATGCAAAATGGAATAAACACCACACAAATGAAATTTGAAAATGACAGTATGTTGGAAAGCACCATAAACATAGGAACAGTAAAATAGTCAAGAAGATGTAAGCTAGAGCATAAAAAGGAACTATACAAAAGACTGCCCACACTAAAAAAACAAGTGTATGTTTAAAGAGAGTTTGGATTTATTATAAGCAAACAAAGCCAGACAAGCCTGGCAAAACAGGTTGACAAAATAGGTTAGCACAATCCCATAAGTAACACATTATGGAAACTCCTTTAAAGAAGTATGTGCAGATTTTGATGCTATGTCTCAGTATTGACAGATTAATATAAAGGAGTCTCAGGATTATAGTTTATCCCAAATTCTGATTTTCAATATGATACTCCAAATAGGATATTCTATATCCTTATAGAGTGACTTTACATATTCAAACCTCTATTTTTTCTCTATGTACATTATTTGCACATTAAAAAAAAAGTACTATAACTTGGCTATTCTTTGACATTAAGCACACTTAGAGGTCTTCTCTTCCTTCATGAATGCAGTTCAAGTATATGGAGGGAATATCACCTACACAAAAGATAATCACAAAGGTAAATCTTCTATAAATGACTTTTGGATTATCCATGGCACAGTGCTCGCTCTTCAGCTATGCAAATAGTTGAGAGTCAATTGTACACACATATAAGGAAAGACAAATAGGAAGATGAATGAATTCCATGAGGAGATTATTACTTTACTCCACTTTATCCCCTTCTATTGGACAACTCAACAAATTAGAGGGAATTCAGAGCAATGAAACAAAAACGATAAAGGCAATAAAATTATTCATTTATGAGAATGAATTAAATGAGCTAACCCATGGAGTGTGTCTGACAGCCATGAGCAAGCTATAATGGGCAACACCTAGTTACAGGCTGAAAATCTGCAAAAGGAGAAAAATGCTTTTCATGGGATAAGGACAATTTCCCTCCTACTCTAATTCTCAAATAAAGAAAATTATAATTTAGAGAAAACATTGTTGCCTAAAGAATTTGATTTAGACTTTTACTGCAGAACTATTTCTGAAGGACTTAAGTACCAACTGTTGATTACCCATCAGTAAAAAAAATATTCAAATTTAGAAGATATCAGTGAAAATCATAGTGATTTTGGAATTAGATAGACCTAGGTTTGAATACTGGCACTGCTACCTACCTATATAATGTATATGGGTGTGGTCAAAAGTCCTCATCTGAAAAACAGAGATGATAAACTTAATTCACGGATGTGTTAAATGAGAAAATGGGTACCAACTGAATGTTAAAATAATAATGAAAAAAGTCACATTGCCTTTGAAATATATACAAAAATGCCTATATTTTCCATATTGCAAACCTGAGCTCTTTTTTTTTTTAACTGTCATCCCTAATTGGAAGGAAAGACGGTAGAAAGAGCATGATTTTTTTTAAAAAAGATGTTTATCTCTTTATCTGAGAGAGAGAACACAGAGGGATAAGGAGAAGCAGACTGGCAGGCAGCCATCCAGGGTTGAATTCCAGGACCTTGGGATCATGACCTGAGCTGAAGGCTGCCATTTAACCAACTGAGCCACTCAGGCACCCTAAAAGAGGATGCTATTTGAGATCATAAAATCTTAAGTGTGACTACTGCTTTCCTACCTAAAAAGTATATAACTAATTGATTTAAAATCTAAATTTTGTAGTTCCAATTGATAAAATTGTAAAATGCTGTGCAGGTCAGTAGATTACAAGGCACATGAAAGGACAGACCATGGAGAAAGAACAGATATTTACATCTCCTCATACCTATCTTTGTCTTTTCCCACCTAATACCTACTTTTACTACCTGTTTGTTTTATTTTCTTTAATGCACATCCCTTTCTGGGGGCATATTCAACATCATCAGTTTCAACATCTAAACTAAAATTCGTGGGCGCCTGGGTGGCTCAGTGGGTTAAGCCTCTGCCTTCGGCTCAGGTCATGATCCCAGGGTCCTGGGTTCGAGTCCCGCATCGGGCTGCCTGCTTGGCAGGGAGCCTGCTTCCTCCTCTCCCTCTCTCTCTGCCTACTTGCGACCTCTCTCTGTCAAATAAATAAATAAAATCTTAAAAAATAAAATAAAATAAAATAAAATAAAATTCGTGTGGGGAATACATCCTGCATATTCTTTCTTTTTTACCTTCCAACAGTTTAAAAATTAACAAATAATATATTTGAAATTACTCTAGTTCAGACTGTTACATTAATGAAAGAGTATATTATTAGTCCAAGTACTCCTATATGTGTTGTCTTTGTTTTTCATGCAATCTCAGAAATACAAGGCTACACTTATATCACTCAATCTTTTAACACAGAATACAAATGGGTGACGAATAAAAGCTTTCTGATAATAGATGACAATTAGGCATATACTCAACCTCTTTCTGCTCACCCCTGACCCTTTCAGTTTGGCACTAGTATCTGGAGCCTGACATCCGACTGAAGAGTGAGAAAATGGACAGCTGGGCTTAGGTCATCTTCTTTACATATTTATTTTTGACAGTTGTAGGTCATCTTCACAGGAAAGACTATAAAATAATATAAATATGTTAAAAATAAAACTGGGAACTTTAAGAGCTGACATTCACTCTTCTCTGGCAATTTATTTTATTAATGTCCTTTAAAAACAGTACCATGGCCTCACCATTATCTTAGCAAATTCCTCCTTCATAAAGAAAGATGCATCCTCTCTCCCTCCTCCCAAACCCAATGCTTTCCTCACTGTTCTGTTCTACTGAGGTAAAACATTTCTCAAACAGGAAACATTTCAATTCCCTGGAAATATAACATTTCCAGTAAGTCCAGGTGAGCAAATGTAGAGTGGGGTATCTCTGAGAACCGTGGGGTTTCTACCTCCATGAGCACGTAAGTCATATTGTTAAAAGAATGGAATGAATGTTGAGGAATAGAATTATTCTGGGTGAGAGTGACTCAATTCCAAGGAGTTTCCACCACTAGGGACCTCAGAGGAGAAAGAGGGATCTTCTCTTTATTTCTTGAACATTTCTGAATTGAAATAATTATTGAGTACTTTTTATGTTCCAGGCGTTGTATCAGATATGGGAATACAAGGGTAACCAAAGTATGGTTTCTGTCCTTCAAAATAATCTGACCTACTGAAGAAAAAAAAAATGCAGGGGAGAGTATAATATAATGTGATAAGGATAGTGAGACAGATAATGTATTTGGGGCTATGGTAGGAAAAGGAGGTGGCACTTAGCTCAATGGGACAAACAGAGGGCTCTTATTTCCAATCTTTCATAACCCAGAGGTTTAGGTGTAAGAATTTTTAACATCTTTTACTTCATCAACTCGCTATTTTGATAGTTACTAAGATAGTCCTAAAGAGACTAAAGTAAATGATGCCATTGCTCATTATGAAATACAAAGGATTTTAGTTTTCTAATAATAAAAGCATACATACTCATTGCACAAAATTGGCAAATAAAGAAGATATGGGAAAAAGAAAACAATAACTACTATTAATTTTTGTGCTATTTTTATTCCAGTCTTTCTTTTTTCTCGCTCTACACATAGGCAAATAGATAATTATAATATATGTATTATTATAAATATGTATTAATGTATGACGTACATGTATATCCATGGGTACATATATGTTATACCTATAGTAATGCAAATAATTTTATACTCTAAAAAATCATTTTAACAATTTGATAAATATTAAATCAATACTAATCATTTTATCCAATTATCTAATACTTACATTAGATAATTTTATATATTATTTATATCTGATATGTTAGATATCTAATATTTGTAAAGCATTTATTATTTGAAAAATAATAGTTCTACCTTGTTTATAAACTTGTGATAATTAAAGGAGCTTATACATGTAAAAAAGTTAAAACAAGATCTGAGATACAATATGATGCCAATAAGCATAGTTGTTATTAGCATTATTATATTTATTTCAATATATTTATATCAGGATCATCTGTTTCCAGAGATAAGGGATGTAACACTCTTTTTTATCAAAAAATATTTAAAAATATTAAAGGCGATAAAATAGTTATATCTGTCCAGAGTTCCACTTCTGAGAATTTCACCAGTCCTCTCTTTCCCATATACTAATTTACTGACATGATTATGTTGGAAGTTGCTCTCATCTGGCCTCTGTTAACGTGGCCAGGAGTCAGTCGGACTCCTTCCCTAAAATTAACTGTGGAAAGGAAACAAACAAACAAAAAGTCATTCTTACTTTGGGTATCTTAATTGAGAGCTATAAGCACAGGAGAAATTGCAGCCATGTTTTCAGCTAAATGGGTAAGAGAAGCAGATGACATCAGTATATGAAGAAAAGAAATGAAGCCAATTTTTAGGGAGAAATAGAGATGAGAGTTGGCTACAGTATTCTAATGGTCTTTATATTTAGGATTTCCAATTTTCCTGAGACTCGACTGTCCCTCCAAAGAAGAGAAAAAAAATTGTCCTTGGGTTTTATGAAATAATTTTATATTACTATCATAAAATCTCCTTTTGCTTAAGATACTTTAGGTCTAACCACTTAATTTTACATAAGGTAACAAAGCTCCAGAATAGCTAAATTACTTGCCCAATATCATGCAGCTTTTAAGTTGCAGATGTGGAACTGCAAATAAGATAAATTAGAGTCAATATTCAGGTTTTAATTCTACAGAATTTCTAATAAAGCAGCTGCCCTTTGTATCAGGCAGGTAGAGAAAGGGAAAGGGGACAAGGTTAACACATTAAAACAACAACTTGCTCTCCTATTCCAAATCTAGAAATATTTGATGAGAGATTATGGCCAGAAGATATCTGGAAATCATATGAGAAGGTATTTTTAAAGTAATTTTATTTCTTTCATTTAAAAATTTTTTTTTAGTTTCAAGTTTTTATTTCAATTCCAGTTAGTTAACATATAATGTAATATTAGTTTCAGGAGTAGAATTTGGTGATTCATCACCTTCATCAGTGCTCATCACAAGTGCCCTCCTTTATACCCATCCCCCGTTTAACCCATCCCCCCTGCCCACCCCTCCTTCCAGCAACCTTCAGTTTGTTTAAGAGTATGTTTTATGGTTTGCCTCTTTCTCTTCCCTCCACCCACGTTCATCTGTTTCATTTCTTAAATCACATGAGAAAATTCTTTAAACCTGATGCAAAGTACATGGATAGAGAATACTTTTTCCAAGGATAAAACTCTTGAGTTCCAAGAGCCAAACAAACTGTTCACATTCTAGATAAGACTACTAGCAGGCTTTCCAATAGTCTCCAGTGCAGCCAGCCAGGGATATGACTCCTACCCCAATACTTGTTTCACCTAATCAAGTCAACATGTATCCTCTAAGAAAGCCATGTATCTACCAGTGAATGTGCATCAGTAATATGCAGCAATAGTGCCTTGAAAAGATCATCTGTCAACTTCTACCTACATAGACTTCTATATGGGAAATGTGTCTATAAACAAGATACTGATCTATTAAAGTTATAACACATACACAAAATCTCTTCTAAAAGCCAGTGATGCAATACACTTCATTAAATAATGAGTATACAACATTGGTTTTTTGCTTTTCTATTTCTTAGAGACTAAATAAAGAACATTTCCACAAAGCAAATAAAAACAGAAATACAAATAATCTTACTGTCATAAATAGACTATATGTATAAAACTGTATAAGCCAATGAATACAATTTATAATAACATTGTTAATGTCACCAAATTCTAAACTACATTCTATAGCGATAATTTTGCCATCAGTCTTTGTTTCCGTACCACATCATCATGGTTCCTGGCACATAGTAAGTGTTTAACAAATGTTTGGTGAATTAATAAAATCTATTAGCAATCCTCACCCTGCTGGGTTTCTCTGTGACACTTTCAGCAGCGCAGCACTCTACACAGCCCAAACAGCTTGAGAGATGAAAATGTGCACTTTAGTGAAGAGAGTTCTAAACAGGAGGCTGGGAGAAGAGATTCTTAGACTTAGATCTAGACACTAGCATTAAATTTTCTCATCTATAAAACATGTTTGCTGCTCTAAATATCTCTAAGAGCTAAATTCTAGTAACATCCTACTTTTTAAAAATAAATGTATTTATTTTTATTTTCTATTTTTTTTAAGATTTTATTTATTTATTTGACAGACAGAGATCACAGGTAGGCAGAGAGGCAGGCAGAGAGAGAGAGAGGAGAGGTAGGCTTTCCGCTCAGCAGAGAGCCCAATGTGGGGCTCAATCCCAGAACCCTGAGATCATGACCTGAGCTGAAGGCAGAGGCCTTAATGCACTGAGCCACCCAGGTGCCCCCATTCTACATTTTTTTAGTGACAAGAAAGATGTCATAGGTACATTTTCAAAGCAGAAGAGGGTGAGAATCCCAGCTTTACTATTTGTTTGTGACCTTGAACAATTTATTTGACCTCTTTAAATTTCAGTTTCTTCTTCTGTTAAATAATAATAATATTTTCTTTATAGAACTGCTATGGGAAACTGAAACAATGTGTGCAAAGCACTAGGCACAGTGCCCGACACTAAGGGCTCCAACATCATTACTTGGTATTATTGCTCTTCCTAGTATTCTTCATCTGTTCTTGTTGTTGTTATTTATCTGCTCTTCTCTGAGCCAGGAACAAGTGAAGATTTCTTCATCTAATTAGAATTTAGTGGGAAAAGGTCATCAAGGAGACTAAACCCTGCAGCTTTAATATATAAAGGACAAATCAAGTAACAGCATCAAAATGTTATTGAACTGTGTGGCCTTTGAACACTTCAATAAATAGAAGCTTCCTATTGCAAATATCATCTTATTTTATAGTAGGCCACAAATGAAAGTCTAAATCATATTAAATGAGGCTGGAATGATTATGTTTATCAAAGAAAGACATGGATTTCAGAAATTAAACGTCAGTACTGGAAGCACTTTGCAGAAGAAGGGTTGCATAAAGGATAAATTCCTCTATCCCATCCCAGGTACAACCCATCATAACAAATCTGATAATCACACAAGATCACCCTATGAGAGAGTTAAGACTCCAATGTGCAGCCAACTTACAAATGGTATAGAACAAATGAATGGCAAAAACGAGACTCAAACCCTGGCTGGCAGGTCCCGAAGGAATGGCCATATCAGTGTCCAATCACCTACTCTCTCCAGCTGGTACAGTTCTACCTCAAGGAGCACTACTGTTTTAAGGAAGCAACCAACACTGTGGTTATGATCAGGAACTTTGGCATCTAACATATGAAAAGGCATGTAGTTAATAGGAATTACATAAACACCTAGCAAAAAAAAAGTCCTTAAATATCTGCATTGTTAGCAAATTGATTTCAAAATAGTTCATCATGGTCCTTTCCTCTTAAGTAAGAATATTTGTTTGAAAACATATTGACTTTTTTCATAGTCTTAGAACATCTTCCAGGAAATAATTACAATTGCCAAAAAAGCTTTTGAAGGAAATAATCCACTACTGTTCCCCTCTTTTTAGAGCCCCATCTTTCCTACAGAATCTCTTTTCAGGTAAGCATACCTGTATAAGGATACTTAAATATTGTTTTTAAAACAGAAAGTACTTGTTAATTGATAAGAATAATTATAAAATATTTTCCAGTTAAGTTTAGTGAATTTGTACCACATATTTTAAAAATCATTCAAATATGTCTATTTTGTGTGATACTTGTCATGTTAAAAGAAAGACTGAAACTACATTTCCAATTTAAACTTTTTACTGGAAAAATAACAGATATGTCATTGCTATTAAGTTGATCATACAAAGTATAGGAACAAATACTGAATCTCTAAAAATAACAGCTTCACTGAAAGGTATACTTTGAATAAAGCAATGCAAGGAATTTAATCCTTATTAGTGCATGTCGATTAAGGACTAATGATGAGAACATAGTATGCTGGTTGCAGACCCAGGGAAAATATTTAGGTCCTAGAAAACAGTGTGATAGAAAAAAAAAATAGAATTTCTCAAATTTTAAGTTTGGAAAAGGATGTAATTAATGAAGCAAAAGTAAAATTATTCAACTTTTAAAACATTTGTAGATTATCTTTCAGAAAGAATGTGTTTTGTGGGCTCTTGAAGAGTTTCGGCATATACAGTCAGTTCATGTGTTTTACATACAATGAACTTTTTTTTTTCCCACATATTCTAATTTTTAATTTTTTATAAACAATTTTTTATCCCCAGGGGTACATTTCTGTGAATCGCCAGGTTTACACACTTCACAGCACTAACCATAGCACATACCCTCCCCAATGTCCATTACCCCACCCACCTTTTCCGACCCCCTCCCCCCAGCAACCCTCAGTTTGTTTTGTGAGATTAAGAGTCACTTATGGTTTGTCTCCCTCCCAATCCCATCTTGTTTCTTTTCTTCTTTTTCTGCCCCCCTAGT
>PISX010007877.1:0-85953 GCA_004024625.1 Mellivora capensis
AACAACACAGATTTCTGACAAGCTGTGCCAGAGGAGCCAGGATCCCCAACAGAGAACACTGAGCTAATACAGAAGGCTTTTGGAGATCAGCCAGTGTTAAGGGCCATGTCACCACCATCTGAAAACCTCCCCAGGGTCAGGTCCCACTTCTCCCTGACTCAAAGGAGCAGGAGATTCTTTTTCATTTTGCAGACCATCTCAAGAACTCAGACTGAAGCGGGAGGACCTAATGTCACTTGGCGAACAGCTGTCAGTTCACTAAGGAAGCCAGGAATCTTCATGTTTGACAAATTACTTGAAACATCAATGGAATAGAAATTTTTTAAAAAGGCTTAACCCTTTAATAATAAAGAAATGAGACATGGTAGACAAGATCACTTGGTAGTCTCTAGTTAGCTCATATTCTTCTAAGATAGAATTGGCATTTAAAGCAGAGTTTCAAACCTGCCTCCAACCCCCCTACACACACAAATAATCCATAATTCAGGTAGCCCTTGCTCATAAATTATATCATTTGAATGAACAAACACCTTCCAGAAATTAATATTCCCAGCTCTCTTTTCCTTGAGCTTTTGGAAGACACCAACCCCCAACATGAGCTCAGAGGTGTGACAGGTCCCCTCTAAAGACCTGTGTTGGAGGGCAACTGGTTGGTTGGGTTGGTTAAGCGTCCAAGTCTTGATTTCAGCTAGGGTCATGATCTCAGGGTGGTGAGATCAAGCCCCACATAGGACTCCACATGAGGCATGGATCCCACTTAAGATTCTCTCGCCCTCTCCTTCTGCCCCCCACCCCTTCTCCTTGCTTGTGCATGTGTCTTCTCGCTCTCTAAAAGAGAAATCAATTGTTTTAAAACTTTGACCATTATATTTACACACCATTATTTAACATAGCTTGTTCTTCTTCTTTGCCATCTCCACCCCCATTCCTACAATCTCTACCTGCACTTTTGCTGACACTGTTATTCCTGTCCCGGAGTCTGGAACCAGCTCAAATCCATTGTGTGAGCTGTGTTGGGAAAGCATATGGGGGCAAGCAGCTGGATATTGGCCATAATCCTAATTCTATTGTCTGGCTGCCCCCTGTGGTCTGCATTTTCTCCAACATCACAAGATTTTGCAAAGACTTGCAGGTAGTATGCCAGTTTCCACCTTGCTCAGATTGATATAATTGATATAAACAGACTCCTAACTATCCAGAACTGATGGTTGCTAGAGAGGAAGTGGGCAGGGGATGGATTAAATGGGTGATGGGGACAAGAAAGGCAGTTGTTGTGATATGCACTGGTTGTTATATGTAAGTGATCAATCACTAAATCCTACTCTTAAAACCCATAGTACACTATGTGTTAACTGGGATTTAAATGAAAACTTAAAATTACTAAACAAATTAAATAAAAATAAAGATAAATAAATAAGACTCAAGAAATTTGTTTTCAGACTTCATGGGTTACTCAGGAACCAGTGGATTTTAATACCAAATAAATAAATAAAAATTCCCAGAAAAAAACAAACAGAAAGATATAGAAAATCAGGTAAGTTATTTAATGCAATGATTTGATACATGTATATATATATTGCAAAATAGTTGCCACCATAAGGTTAGTTAACATCCATCATCCATTACCTCAGACAATTACCTTTTTTGTACATGTGATGAGAACATTTAGGATCTACTCTCCTAGCAATTTTCAAGTACATAATACTGCATTGTTAGCCACAGTCACCATGTTATACATTAAATTCCCAGAACATTTTCATCTTGTAACTGGATATTTTTACCCTTCAACCAACATCACCCCATTCCCCTCATTCCTCAGCCCCTGGCAACCACCATTCTACTCCGTTTCTATGAGATAGGCTTTCTAGGATTTCACATATAAGTGATATTATGCAGTATTTATCTTTCTCTTACTTATTTCCCTTAACATAATGCCCTCGAGGTCCATCCATGTTGTCTCAAATAGCAAAAATTCCTTTTTTTTATGGCTGAATAATATTCCAGGGTGTGTGTGTATGTGTGTGTGTGTAAATATATATACCAAATTTTCTTTTTTTTTAAGATTTTATTTATTTTTTGACAGAGATACAACAAACAGCAAGAGAAAGAGAACATAAGCAGGGGAAGTGGGAAAGGGAGAATCAGGCTTCCCACTGAGCAAGGAGTTCAATGCAGGGCTCAATCCGAGGGATCATGACCCGAACCGAAGGCAGACGCTTAATGGCTGAGCCACCCAGATGCCCCAGCATATCAAATTTTCTTTATCCATTCCTCTGTCAAGAGACAGACTTAAGTTCAAAACAGTCACTTTTTAATGCCACAGCCCAGCCCACCCACCCACCACACAAAATCTCTAGTATTCCTAGTTTCCCAAAGAAGACAATAATTCTGACTAAAAGTACATTAGATGGCTTTAATATAGATAACTATTGAATGAAAGCATATTCATTTGAAAAGTACTAAGAAATATGGAAAAGAGAGTTAGGGTTTTAGGCGGCAAACCTAAAACTTATCTTCTGAAAAACTTATTTTCTTTACTAATAGTGCTAAGTTCTACAGCTACCCAGAGGAATTTAAAAACATTTGGGGGCATGTGTATAAGATAAGCTCCTTCTTTTTTAAAAGATTTTATTTATTTATTTATTTGACAGACAGAGATCATAAGTAGGCAGAGAGGTGGGCAGAGAGAGAAGGAAGCAGGCTCCCCACTGAGCAGAGAGGATCATGACCTGAGCCGAAGGCAGAGGCTTTAACCCACTGAGCCACCCAGGCGCCCCAGATAACCTTGTTCTTGACTTGCACTAGTAACGTTATTTGATCACTCTACTTGGGAGACATGGCAGGATGGTTTGAAATTAATGAAAACTTTGTGTTTTTTACAGATATAATATGTAAGTCCTTAAGAAATATCTGTTCTTTTTAATTAGCTTAAATTCATATCTTCAGCCAAAGATAAGTAAAACATTCTCCCTCCTTCATGTCCATTTCTTCTCTCCAGCATTTCATTCTCTTCCAGTCTTCCCTTCTACAAGAAGAAAAATTTTCAGTACATGTTATCACTCTGGGGAAGTTGGGAGGGAGGCATAATGGCGGGCATGCTAAGACATGTGCTTAGACACTGTGCTAAGTCCTGTGAATACAAAGGTACGTAAAATCCAAACACTGCTTCCTAAAGAACTCACAATTTATTTAGGGAAGTGGATATCCAAGTAACCATCTTTAAATGGTTATTCAATGTATTAGTACTCACATAGAGTTCTAAATCAAATGCTTTAGACAAATAAGTAAGGGGGTAGTCCATTTTGCTGGGGAGGTTGAGAAAAGTGTCACAGAAATTAAAATCCCAAATGGTGGTTTGCATTTCTTGGCCCACCACTGCTCAGGGTTGACCTTTGAGCTTGAGGAAGGACAGATTCTAGAAGAAACCATCAGTTAGACGCTCTCAGGGACTGAAGGCAAAACGTGAGTGAAAGCAGAAGTCGTAAGGAGGCTGTCAGCAGAGAATGACTCTCATTGAGTCCTGCCAGTCCAGGGTTGGGGCAAGTAACAGAACCAAGACAAATGATGTCACATGCAGGGCTGGAACATTCCTACAGTTTTATCTGAGAGCAAAATAAAAAAGAATAGAAGCAAAGCACATATCCTGACACAGCTATCAGGTCTAGAGCAAGTTAATGAGCATCAGTCATCTGGTGAGGTAGAACCAGGGGATTTTCAAAAAGCACCATGCTTTATGAGAGGGACAGAAAGGGGCCAGATCACCTGTTTCCTCAAGGCAAGTCCTCAAAGAAGTCCTCTGTTACCCGTAACATCTGCCTCAGCACAAAGAGGATCCGAGTGTCCTTTACAGGGTCCAGCTCCCACTCTGATGTGTAGTTTTCAACCACGAATGTATTATAAATAGGAATATTTAACATTTTGCTGGCATCCGTTATCTGTGGAAAAATTAATAAGCATAACACATATCTGAAAATTGACTGAATTCAAATATAATTCAAGAAAGAAACTGAAAAAGCTTTTCAAAAGAATTATATTCTTTTGAATATAATTATAATACAAATAATTATTGTTTTAAAGTGCGACATACACTTGAATTAACAAGGCAATCAATCCATGTCTTCATTTACCTATGAATACGTAGTATGAGCGCATGCACACACACACAGACACAAACACACATACACACAATATAACACCATCACAATAATGCCTGGTTAGAAATATATTTTTTACCTGGCTCTGGAAAGTCATAGGTTTATCCATGTTTGAAAAATTGTCTTGAAGAAATTCACTGCAATTAGTTGCTTTAGTAAGCAAGAGTACACAGGCTGTACCTATACCAAAGAGCTAAATCAGTTATTTTGTATCATAAATAGCAATGTTTCAACAAAGAAATTAAGTATGAGTGAAAGCAGCTCTCCTAAAAAAATGAAATATCCCTAGTAAATGTCATTATGAAACCTGAAGTTCTTCTAATAGGAGAAATTATCTTTTTCTTCCAGCAGAGAGATCATTTCTAAATGCAACTAAGTTCACACTGCATTGCAATCATCTATTATTCCAAATAGTATGTTTTAAGGTGATCAGGAGGTGGGGGGGGAGTGGTTGATGGGCACTGAGGACTGAAAAAGAACCCTAGAAAGTGAGGAAGGTTATATGTGAGTATTGGAAATCTACTAAGGACCTCTTATCCTCTCCCAGTTGGCTTCTAATCAAATCAAAGTTCTGCTTTACTAAGGAACACTTCCCCAGGAGAAAAAATAAACCTGAAATTTCCAAATGCCATTCAAGGATATCCCTGAGAGACTTCTTTAGCGGAGCTTTTAGTATTTTCCCCTTACATAAATCTAGTGTTTGTGATCCCTAGTACTACATGATTGTTTTACCCTCTTCCTTTCATCCAAGTCCCAGAGGAATAACTAGCAAGCTTGGCCAATTAAATAAAACCTGGTTTGTGTAGAAAGCAGTTCTCAATTGACACCTATAATTTCTTTTCAACTTCTGCTAAAATGCAATTCTTCTCTTTCAGAATTAATGCAATGTCTTCTGAGAGGCTCTAAATCAGCCCAGTTAGATGAACAAAGCCATGCTGCCCAGCATGGAGTGTGGCTAGATGGCCTTGAGAAAAAGCATTTCAGACCTCAGCACTTTGTAAATCAGTCTTAGCCCAAATCCACCATCGTTTGGTTTTTTTCTTTTTTAAGATTTTATTTATTTATTTGACAGACAAGTAGGCAGAGAGGCAGGCAGAGACAGAGAGAGGAGGAAGCAGGCTCCCTGCCAGCAGAGAGCCTGATGCAGGGCTCGAACCCAGGACCCCAGGATCATGACCTGAGCTGAAGGCAGAGGCCTTAACCCACTGAGCCACCCAGGTGCCCCCCAAATCCACCATCGTTTTAGAGCTGTTACATGCTTATACAGACAGTCCCTGACTTCAGATGGCTCAACTTGAGATTTTTTGACCTAACGATGGTGCAAAAGCATTATGAATTTGGAATAAACCATACTTCCAAATTTGGAATTTTGACCTTTTCTGGGGCTAGCGATACACAGTGTAGTACCTCTCAGTCAGCACGCAACCACAGGGTAAACAACTTATAAACTCACAACCATTCTCTTTCTCATTTTCACTACAGCACTCAATAAACGACATGAGATACTCAACACTTTATTATAAAATAGCTTTGCATTACATGATTTTGCCCAGCTACAGGCTAACGTAAGTATTCCCAGCATGCTTAAGACAGGCTACACTAAGCTGCAATGTTGGTAGGTTAAGTGCATTAAATGCATTTCCGGGGGTGTCCGGGTGGCTCAGTCAGTTGGGTGTCTGCCTTTGGCTCAGGTTGTGACCCCAGGGTCCTGGGATCAAGCCCCGCATTGGGCTCCTTGCTCCACGGGAAGCCTGCTTCTCCCTCTCCCACTGCCCCCTGCTTCTCCCTCTCCCACTGCCCCCTGCTTGTGTTCCCTCTCTCTCTCTCTGTCTCTCTCTGTCAAATAAATAAATAAAATCTTTAAAAATAAATAAATAAATAAATAAATGCATTCTCAAGTTACAATAAGCCCATTATAAACTGAAATAGATCTGTGTATGTTTATATACTTACGTTGAGTACATCTAATGTACTTATTTCGATATTTAGATTATAATATTTAAATATTACAATCTTACAATATTTAGATTCAGAACTTGTTCCCATTACACAGGAAACTAAAGTTCAGTGCCCTGAAGTTAACTTTCACAAGATCAAGTTATGACTATCAAAAAATCTAGATTTACTTCGTCACCAAGACAATCCTCTGTACATTACACTGTGTGGCTCTCTATGTTAAGTGGTATTTCTACCGATATACTAAAGAAGAGGCTCTAGAGTATAAATGACCAAATAATTATCTTTTTTAAAAGTCTTTTTACCTTTTGACCACCTTCACCCATCACCTATTTCTCCCACCTCCATTTCCCCACATCTGGTAACCACTGATCTGTACTCTGTACCTATGAGCCTTTTTTTTTTCTTTTAAACATTTCACATATGGGAAAGCTCATAAGGTGTTCATCTTTCTCTGTCTGACTTACTACATGTATCATAATGCTCTTGAGGTCCACCAGGGTTGTTGCAAAGGGCAAGATTTCATTCTTTTTTTATGACTGAATAATATTCCTGTGTGTGAGAGCGTGTGTGTGTGTGTGTGTGTGTACACCCCATCTTCTTTACCCATTGATCCACTGATGGACAGTTAGGTTGTTCTTATATCTTGGCCATTGTAAATAGTGCTGCAATGAACATGGTGGGGGAGTGCATATATTTTTTTGAGTTAGTGTTTTCAATTATCTTCAGATAAGTACCCATATTGTATGGTAGTTTTATTTTTAATTTTTTAAGGAACCTCTGTACTATTTTCATAATGGCCACACCAATTTATGTGCCCACTCATGGTGTTACATGCATTCCCTTTTTTTCCACATCTTCACCAATACTTGTTATTTCTCATCTTCTTTTGATAACAGCTGTTCTAGCAGGTGTGATATGATACCTCACTCTGGTTTTATTATGCATTTCCTTGATGATTAATGATGTTGAGCATCTTTTCAGGTACCTGATAGCCTTCTGTATGTCTTCTTTGGAAAGTTGTTTACTCATTTTCTGCCCATTTTTTATTAGATTGCTTTTATGTTTTGTTTTGTTTTGTTTTTGATGGTAAGGATTCTTACTTTTTTTTAAAGATTTATTTATTTATTACAGAGAGAGAGAGAGGTATGGGGAAGGGGCAAAGAATGGAGGGGGAGAGTGAGTACACTCCCTGCTGAGTGCAGAAACCAACGTGAAGCTCTATCCCAGGACTCTGAGATCATGACCTGAGCCAAAATCAAGAGTCAGACGCTTAACTGACTGATCCACCCAAGCACCCCTTTAAATATTTTAGATACCTATCTCTTTTCAGTTATATGATCTGCAAATATTTTTTTCCAGTCAGTAGGCTGCCTTTCTCTTTTGTTGATGGTTTTCTTTGTTGTGCAGAAGCTTTTTAGGTTGCTGCAGTTTCATTTGTTTATTTTTGCTTTTGTTGCTTTTACTTTTAATGTGAGATTCAGTGAATCATCTCCAAGGTCTATGGTGAAGAGCTTACCACCTATGTTTTCTTTTATGATTACAGGCCTAACATTCAAGAATTTAATGCATTTTGAGTTCATTTTTGTTTCTGGTGTAAGACAGTGGTTGAGTTTTATTCTTTTGCATGTGGCTGTCTAGTTTTCCCAACACCATTTATTGAAGAGACTATCTTTCCGCACTGTGTATTATTGGCCCCTTTGTCATAAATTAATTGACCAAAATGTGTGGATTTATTTCTGGGCTCTCTATTCTGCTCTCTTGATCTATGTGTCCATTTTTATGTTAATACCATACTTTTAAAATCACTATGATTTTGTAATAGAATTTAAAATCAGGGAGCATGATGCTTCCGGCTTTGTTCTTCTTTCTCAAGATTGCTTTGGCTATTTGGGGTCTTTTGTGGTTTCATACAAATTTTAGGATTATTTGTTCTATTTCTGTAAAAAGTGCCATTGGAATTTTGATAAGGATAACAATGAATCTGTACATTACTTTGGAGAGTAGGCACACCTTAATATGAATTCTTCTGATCCCTAAGTACAGAATATCTTTCTATTTATTTGTGTCTTCTTCAATCTCTTGCATTAATGTCTTACAGTTTTCAGTATGCAGGTCTTTCACTTCCTTGGTTAAATTTATTCTTAAATATTTTATTCTTTCTGATGTAATTGTAAAAGACTATTCTCTTAATTTCTCTTTTTGCTAGTTCACTATTATAATCATAATATGGTGGTGAGTTATCTAGCTTTTCTTTTTACTTCATAAATCCTATATTGGCAGCTAGAGGAGTACACCTCTAGCGAAAGCGAACTGGAGCTGGTGAAAGGAAAAGGAAAGAAAGGAACAAAAGGGAAAGGGAAAGGGAAAGGGAAAAGACTGGGGGGAGGAGAAGGCAGGAAGTCTGTTGTCCCTTGCCAAGCATGAGAAAAGGAGCAACCTAACAAGACAAAAAACTTCCACATAGTAGCCACACTATCCCAGCCAAACACCATGAAAGAACCTCAGTCGCATCCACAGAAGTGTCACTTCCCTTCTCTATCCTCCATATTCTGCCAGGATAGTATCATAGAAGAAGAATGGGTAGGGAGACAGGACTTTGATACCTGTACTGTGCTAGGTCCCTCTTGATGGTATCAATGGATACTACTCAGGAATTCCAGTCATCCACCCCAACCATCAGTAATAGGGTGCCCCCTCCCTCTTTACCAGTGTCAGAAGAGGCCAACTCAATTGAGCATCTGACTCTTGATTTTGGCTTGGGTCATGGTCTCAGGGTCTTCACATGGAGCCCTGAGTTTGTTTCTGTACTTGGTGTGGAGTCTGCTTGTTCCTCTCCTTCCCCCAACTGTGGTTTCTCTTTCTCTCTCTCTCAAATAAATAAAATCTTTTTTAAAAAAGAAAAATAGGGCGCCTGGGTGGCTCAGTGGGTTAAGCTGCTGCCTTCGGCTCAGGTCATGATCTCAGGGTCCTGGGATTGAGTCCCGCATCGGGCTCTCTGCTCAGCAGGGAGCCTGTTTCCTCCTCTCTCTCTGCCTACTTCTCTGTCTACTTGTGATCTCTCTCTGCCAAATAAATAAATAAAATTAAAAAAAAAAAAAAGAAAAATAAATAAATAAATAAGATCCAGGGTCTCACAGTATAATACCCGAAATATTAAAGGTATAATCAAGAATCACTGGTCATACCAAAAACCAAGAAAACCTATCTAATCAACACTTGTAGAACGTACACATAATTTTCAAGTACCATGGAGCATTTACCAAAATATACTATAGACTAAGCCATAATTTAACTTAAAAACCAATTTAAAGAATTTAAATCAGAGTGTGTCCTTTGACCATAATGGATCAAACTGTAAGTCAATAACAGAATGGTAACAAGAAAACTCCATGCACTTAAAAACTAAACAATACATTCTAAATAATTCATGAGTCCTAAAGGAAGTTTCAAGGGAAATAAAAGATATATTAAACTGGAAGATAATAAAGATATAACATATCAAAATTTGTGTACATAACTAAACAAGTGTTTACAGAAAAACATGTAACATTCAATGTTTATAATAGAAAAGAGAAGAAGTCCAAAATCAACAATCTAAGTTCCTCCCCTCAAAAACCTAGAAAAAAGAAAGCAAAGTATATCAACATCAAGAAGATGAAAGAAATTAAACAGCAGAAATCAATGAACAAAAGGAAAACAATTTAAAGTATCAATGAAACAAAAACATAGATCCTTGAAAAGATCAATAGAATTGACAAACCTTTAGAAATAGTGACAGAGAAACAAAAGAAAAGACATAAATCACCAACATGATGAAGGACACAGGGGATATCCTTACAGACCCCACAGACAGAAAAGAAATAATGAGGAAATGATATGAACAATTTTACACACATAAATTTGACAACTTAGGTGGAAACAACTGAACTAAAAATTACAAAACTATCCCAACTCACCTAATATGAAACAAATTATTTTAATAGCTTGCTAACTGTTTTAAAATTAAATTTTTGGCATTAAAAATCCTGAAAAGGGGCATCTGGTTGGATCAGTTGTTTAAGCGACTACCTTCGGCTCTGGTCGTGGTCCTGGAGTCCCAGGATCAAGTCTTGCATCCTGCTCACTGTTCAGCAGGGAGTCTGCTCCTCCCTCTGACCTTCTCCCTCTCCTGCTCTCTCTCTCTCTTTCTCTCTTTCTCAAATATATAAATAAAAAATCTTTTTTAAAAAACCTGAAAAATACATCTCCACACTAGATGATTTCATTGAAAAACTCTAACAAAGATTTTAAGAGAAATAACACCAATTCTTCACAATCCCTTCAAGAAAATGGAAGAGGAACATTTCCTAACTCATTTTATGAAGCCAGTGTTACTCTGACACCAAAACCTGACAACATCTGGAAAAATAAAAACAAAAACAAAAAAACTACAGCCCAATATCCCTCATAAACATAGATACAAATATTTTTAATAAAATATTATCAATAAGACAGCAAATGTGAAAATAATTATATATCATGATTACATGGGTTTTATTCTAAAGAGACAAGGCTGGTTCAACATTCAAAAATTAATGTAATCCTCCATATTAAGAAGACAAAGATCAATTTCATGATTATGTCAAACTGTGGGGAAAAACTATTTGATAAAATTCAACATCCATTCATGATAAGGAAACAGAAACTCTCAGAGAACTAAGAATAGAAAACTTCCTCAAACTAACAAAGAACTGTAAAAAAAAATTAAAAAAATAAAAACATAACTATCTTCATAATGGTGAAACACTGAATATTCTCCCTCTAAGATCAGAAACACCACAAGGGTATGTGCTCTCACCACTATTATTCAACATAGTACTGAAACTTCTAGCCAGAACAATATGACATGAAAAGAAAATAAAAGGCATGCAGATTAAAAAGAAGGAGAAAATTATCCCAGTTTAAAATGGCATGAAAAAAAAAAACCACTTTTCCTAGAACTAATAAGTGAGTTCAGCAAGATCACGAGAGACAAGATCTCCATACAAAATTCTATTGTAAATTGATGTACCAGCAAGAAGCACCTGGAAGCCAAAATTACAAATATGATACCATTTTTAAAAATTAAACACTGAGGTATAAATCTAGTAAAATATGAACAGGACTTGAAAGTTAAAAACTGTAGAGCACTGTTGAAAGAAATCAAAGATCTAAATAAATGGGTAGTTATATTATGTTCATGGATTGGAAGAACTCAACAGAGTAAAGATGTCAACTCTCTAAAAATTTATATGTTTTTAATGTAATTACTATCAATATCCAATCAATTTTTTTGTGGAAATAGACAAAGTAATTCTAAAATGCCCGTAGAGGAGGAATTGAAGATGGCAGCATAAGAAAACTGAACTCACCTCCACCTACAGACACAGCTAATTTACAACTACATATGCAATAATTTTCCTCTGAAAAGGACCTGACTACTAGATGAATAGCACCTCCACACACGGAAACAAGAACTGCATCCAGAAAGATATGAGAGGCAGAGACACTGCCTTACCCAGCACCCCACTCCAGATGCAGTGACCCAAATTCAGGTGGGACTCAAAAAAATACGAACTCTTTCTCAAGGGACGAAGAGATTGTGCCTTACATCAGGCATCCCAACCTTGGGGGCTGGCACCAAAAAGGCAAGTCCCAAAATGTCCGGTCTTGAAATCAGTGGGGATTAAGACCAGGAGAATCACAGACCTATGAAGAACAGAGATCCCAATCTTAAAGGGCTCCCACAAACCCAGGAGCTGAGATCCAGTGAGAAAGCCACAGACTGAAAAGCAGCTAGACTGTTAAGCAAGAGAGACCCACTCACTACTTTTAAATCTACACATGTGATTCAACAATACAGAGCCACACGCTTGCATTTAACAGTGTCATTTTTCTGCGTTTGATCTTCCTGGTCAGGTCACATAACCTGGGGAGGTGACCACCCTATCAAGCCACTGGAAAAGCACATGTGACAAAACAACACAAAACAACACAAAACAAAACAAAAACAAAACCATGAATGACCTCTGTCTGCTATCGCCACCAACCAACCCGGGATTCAGGAAACTGGGTGAAAGGTCCATAGGACCTCTCTGAACTCTCCTCGCAACCTCCTGTGAATCTGCAATTATTTCAAAATAGAAGTTTTTTGATAAGGACAATGAGACTCACCACAGCTCAAGACTTCTTTCTGAATTTGTTGGAACTTTGCCACCATCTTAGAGGAGAGATCATTGATAGAGTTCATATCTAGGACATAAGCCACACAGTGAATCCTGTCCTTCAGTGACGGAGAGGCAATGAAGTTAGGATGATTGGGTGTAATTGGTCTACTGGGGTTCAACTGTTATGGAAACATAAGATAACATTTAGAGAGTCTTTGCTGAGTTCTTTAGGACACATTCATGTTTCAAATGTGACTACCACTGACCTCCAAACTGAAACTTTCTTCCCTCTACCCACTCTTCCCCCAGATTAATTAGTAGTGTCCTTCCATTCTTCCTCTCCACTATGAGTGTAATATTATATCTTTCTTATAGAAAAACCACATCATTGCACTGGTGAAAATGAGAATTACACACTTTACATTATCCATAATGGAAATATTTCAGGAAAGTACAATGTTTAAAAAGCTAATCTCAAATCCCAGTCTAAAGAAAGAAAGAAAATTACCATTGCAACTGATTACACATCATTTAAGATTTCTCTCTAAACATTTTCTGTACTTAAATGGACTAATGGATAGAGAAAAATACATTGAAAATGCATTTTTAAATACTGTAGTTTCTTTAATTTCACAGAAGGAAAAGAAATAAAAATGAAACAGAAGAAATACCAAATTTTAAGTTAGTATCTCCTTACCACAGAACAATAATTTTTCTAGGATTAAAAAAATAGATTTAAAAATACAGTAAAGGCAGGAGGAGGGGAAGGGGGTAACGCCTGAGTGGCTCAGTCGGTTAAGCCGCTGCCTTGGGCTCAGGTCATGCTCCCAGAGTCTTGGAATAGAGCCCTGCTTCAGGCTCCCTGCTCAGTGGGGAGCCTCTTCTCCTTCTGCCTGCTGCTCCCCCTGCTTGTGCTCTGTCTCTTTGTCAAATAAATAAATAAAATCTTTAAAAATATATATATAGTAAAGGGCTACATTCGTTATTTTTTCCCATATTTTTCAGTGTTGGACTGAATTGATTCCTCTCTGTTGTAAAAAATGAAGGTTTTCATAAGCTCACAATATCTCCCATTTCTCTGCTCTGTTCCACCTCCCTGTATCTCATGTCTCCTCAGATTGTGAGGATAAAAATTATGTTCTTAGTCAACCCTGTGTTTCCAGTAAGCAGCATAGCATCTGGCACAAATTAGGTTTTTAATCATTTTTTTTTTAACGTATGAGTACATAGTTAAGGTTTCCAATCAAGCACAACAGAAGTCACTGTTCAGAGATTGTATTATACCCAATACCTAAAAGAAAAGTGATGATAATGGTTGACCTTTTGAGAATGAAAAGTATATCCTCTCATTTATCTTCTCAGGCACTCTATGAAATGGGCATTATGATCACCTACAGTTCACACATAAAAAAGTAAGACTTACGAAGACAAGTATGTAACTTGCTTATGGGTACACATCCAACTAGTGGCAAAGCCAACCTTTGGACGTAGGTAATTAGGCAGCATTTAAGTAGTGAAATCTAAGTACTTACAGTATAATAATAGCACACTTCAACAAAAAGTGGTTAATTGTTCCAAGATTTTGTCTAATTGATCAAAAAAGTGCATGAGATTAAAATATAACTTTCCTATCTATTTTACAATAAAGAATGATATAAACACAATCTCCTCCTGTCCTTTTTCTGGAATCTGTATGAGTAAAATACTGCCTTTTGGCTGCATTTCTTTTCTATTCTTTCTCTCTCTCTTTTTTTTTCTTTTGAGATCACCTTTTTTTTTTTTTTAAGATTTTATTTATTTATTTGACAGAGATCACAAGTAGGCAGAGAGGCAGGCAGAGAGAGGTGGGGGAAGCAAGCTCCCCGCTGAGCAGAGAGCCCAATGCGGGGCTCAATCCCAGGACCCCGAGATCATGACCTGAGCTGAAGACAGCAGCTTAACCCACTGAGCCACCCAGGCGCCCTGCCTTTTTTATTTTTTTTTTAACTTATCACCACACGCAGTGTGGTTCAAACTCATGGCCCTGAGTTCAAGAGTCACAAGTTCTACGGACAGAGCCAGCCATGCACCCCAGGCTTTCTTTCTTAATGCTCTAGAAAACAAGTGACTCTATTTTACTTATTTGAGCACTTATTCATTTAAAGTAGAGTAGTATTGGTTGATGTTGAAAATATCTTATGACGGTTGAAACTGCCTTATGGGGTAAAAATTTAACAAAAACAATTGATGAAACTGATTCTAAATGTTTTAGAGATTGGAGCGTTCTTACCTGATATCTGTCTGGCATGCAGCCTTTTAAGATGTAGGGTATGTCATCCATGCACAATCCTACTCCTTCTTTCTCATGTAGGCCCATGGAGTCACACAAACTAAATGGCAGGTATTTGCCATCTCTCCTATCTTTAATAGGATATATCCTATACTATAAAACAAGGTATATCAAAGGTAAAAATTCATTCTTCAACTAGCATTCAAGACATGACAGTAGAAAGAACAGAGAGTGGTTAATATTTTAACACTGTGGTCCTCAAACATTTTGGTCTCGGCATCAACTGACACTTAAAAATTCTTGAGAATCTCAAAGGTATTTTATTTATGTAGGTTATAGCTGTTGACATTTAACATAATAAAAATTTTAGAAAAAAAATAAATATTATTAATCATTTTAAAATACAATTATGAATCTACATTACAATGTTAAGCTAAAGGACATTTTTATGAAAAAAATTATTTCCCCCCAAAAATTATCAATTGCAATCTTTTTTTTTTTTTACAAGTACCAAAAAGCATTCTTCAAATTACTGCTTCTTGCATGCATAAAAATGGAAAGCCTCTCAGTGAAACACAACTCAATGGAGGGAATTCTGAATCAACTTTTGCTCCTTTTTTATATTTGATTTAACATTTAATTGCTTGGATCAGGACGAGGTTAACGTTCTAAGAGAAAATGGTGAAGAAATGAACAAACCTGAAAATTATAATCAATAAAACAAAATCCTCAGGAAATCCTTAAATCACTCACTTGTTCAGTAATGCTGGTGACATCAGACCCCACTGTGGCTTGGCGAGTCAGACGGTCTTGGAAAACAGACTTCACTGAATTGATAAAACTAGACTTTCCAGCCCCAACTGGACCCAGCAAGAGAATACGAATTTCTGAAACAAAGTCTATACAGGGCTTGTAGGTTCTGAGTTCGATTAGAAGTGGATTTCTGTGCCTGTCAAATGACACGCAATACTTAAAGACAAGAGCCAAACTTTCACAGGAACAGTACAATTCTGCTGCTTCTTTCCTTCCCTTTACAAGTTTGTTTTCATTACTTATTATCTTGGCATTAACATCTATCATATGATTTGAAATGGTCTAAAGTTAATGCATTTTGTGCTTGAAGACAATGCATTTATCTATATCCAAATAAAGAAATATTAACCAGCAACCAAATCACTGTTAAACTACGAGCCTTAGACCACACAGATCTAACAAATTTCAACAACCCTGAAGATGAGCATTATTTCAGTAATAATATTATATTAAGGAGAAATAAAATATATGCAATGCAGGTATTTATCTATAGATTGGGGAAAGAGGGCTTTGTTTTTAAAACTTACTGAAGTTCCCCCAAAACCTTTATTTCCAGGGAAAACCTTCAGAGGAATTGTCTGAAACAGTCCTCTAGACTTTTCTGTCTGGAAAACTTTGAATCTATCAAGTCCAGTGTGAAACATAAAGCCAGACTATCAACGGGTAGAATATTTTAAAGGTTCGCAGCTGGTAGTGATTTTGTCCCTGTTGTTGCCGGAAATTGCCTTGAACATATTATAAAATAACATTATAACTCACTTTTTATCACTCCACGTTATATGACTTTTATTTTACTCGCTCATTTCCAACGCCATTTATAGGCGTGTTCTAAATAAAGTAAGGAGCAGATAGTCCAAGAACCTAACTTACGTGGTAGCTCCTGTTATCTTGCTTATGTAGTTTCTATCATCCCCAATTCCTGTAGGAAAGAAACAGCATAATGAGCTTCTTAATTTGCCTGTGGCTAAATATGCCCCAGCATGCCTTCTGAATGGGGCAGACAGTCCGCTGACACAAACCAGGGCTGGGCCGTCCAGTAGGACTTAGAGTTGGCAACATCACGCGAAGAGAAGGGAAAATTAACCTCCCTGCACGGTAAGGGTTCCGGAAGCTCTCACCTCACTACACCTAGAGATCTTACAGCTGACCCAAAAGCCCTCATCGTGCCAACATAAACCCCGCCCTCGCTGGCTCTCGCTCTCCAATTCTGCACTCCTACTTCTCAGCTTGCTTTGCTCAAAGCTGCCTGTACATTCTAAGCAATACCTCACGACCTTCACGCTCCCTAGGTTTCATTTTGAAGTTTATGAACGAGAAAGCTGATGGCATGAAATCTGACTCTCCTCTCATTTGTCCTTGTTCTTGCAGCTCAATTATGACCCATGAACACAAAGAGAGACTAGAATCAGAATGTAGGATTATCTAATTTAACATACCTTCAACGTGAAAAACTTCACATTCCGAATACTTGCCGCCGGAACGAATATAGATGCCTAAAGTATCCTTTAATGAAGCATCCATAGAAAAGCTGCTTTCGCCTGGATATATAGAAAACACCTCTCGGCCAGAAGAATAACATACCAGTCGTCCAGAATTAATTTTTGTTTCTGTTTCTAAAACTGCAGTTTTCATTGCAGTTACATTATTCTTTTGAAACGTAAAATAGAAGGAGGGATTGGCCCTTTTAAAACTGTCATGCACTTCAGGATGATCCCCAAGCATAAAGACCCCAAGAACAGTGTTACTAACGTAAATTATTGTTATAGTCGGTCCCTGATGAGTGCACTTTTCATTCATACTATGAATGTCACTGTCATGGACACTAGACTTATAAAGAAGTCTCAAGGACACATTCCCAAGCATCTTCTCCAGACTCTTCTCCTCACTCCATGTCAATCTGGTTGCCACTGCCATTGTTCTGTATCTGATAGAAAAACAAGAATAAGTTGAGAGGCTAGTGAGTATATCACAATGGTTTAAAGCACAGATTTCTGCTTCTAGCTCCAACACAGTATTTTTTTTCCCTCTGGCCCAATTAAAACATGTTATTTGGACCACAAGGCAAAAAAATGTGTATGCGTGTGTATATACATATATATCTATATCTATTTAGGATATACCCTCTATGTATATAGAGGGTATGTATATAGATACGTATATATCCTATATATATCCTACTGTTTTCCATTTCTCTCTCTCTCTGTGTGTATGCATGTGTATATACATAGATATAGAACTCCAGGACCATGACGCGAGCCGAAGGCAGAGGCTTATCCCACTGAGCCACCCAGGCGCCCCTATGGTTGGATTAGTATACATGAAGATTTCTTATGCCCCCAACAGCATGGCAGATGCAAAACAGATCTTGTCTAGATTAAGAGAACAACTTCTTAGCTTCCATTTTTTTATATTCAGTGACTCACATTCATTATAAACACAAGAGAGGAAATGGAATAACAGGATAGAAAAACCAAGAGAAAAAGCAGAACACGGAAATAAACCCATACTGTTTATTAATTATTTTTGTTTTTTAGATTCCACAGGTAAATCAGATGGCATTTTTCTTTCTGACTTATTTCACTTATCATAATCCCCTCTAGATCTATCCATGTCCCAAATGACAATATCTCATCCTTTTGTATGGCTGACTAATGTTACTCTGTGTGTGTGTGTGCATGTGTGTGCGTATCTCACATCTAGTGGAAAATCTGCCTCTAATGAAAAAGCAGTCAAAGTATATGAAGAAGACATTCACAGACAAGGTAACTCAAACAAGCTGTAAACATACAAAAGTGTTCAATCATTCTACAAACGAAGAAGTGTAAATTAAACAATGAGATATTATTTCACATCAAGCAAAAGTCCAGCAATACCAAGTTGACCCAGATATAGAGATAATATTCACATTATTTTGAGAGACACACATCACTTTGGAGAGCAAGTACACTCATAGCAGCATTGTTTAGGGTGACATCAGAAGATTGCATGGACAAATTTTGTCATACTCACACAGTGAAATACTAGAGAGCACTGAATGACTAAACTAGACCTATTTGTATCAACATTGTTAAAGCTCAAAACATTAATCTTGAGTGAAAAAGCAATTGAGAATCATACACTTAGTATCATATTTAAATAAACATAAAGGAATACTAGAGCTTGTGTTTAGATACATATGTCCATACATCAAAAGTGCCAAAAACCAGCAAAACAATAATTTATCCCAAAGTCTGGATAATATTTCCCTCAGAGAAGGAAGGGAAGAGAAAGGAATGGAGGAGAGATTCACAGATAACTTCAACATTGTTTGATAGGCTTTTATTTTTCCGGGGTAAAAAACTATTCTAATTTGATAAAGCACGTCATTTTAAAAAATCTGATAGAACTGCATGAGATTACATTGGAGTTTACTTACATTCTGGAGTCCCCTGTGTTTGAAATGTTCGTTAAAAACAAAATAAATTCAAGAGGAAATCATGATCATTAGCAGCAATTTTCCTCTGAAGTTCTTTTTCCAAAAAAAAGCAAACAGGCAATTTTCTTTACCCACAGCTGGAAAGCATCCGATGGCAAAAAGCCACTTACCTGTTTTTTAAGAGTTGGAGGGAGCTTACATGTAGCGTTAGCTGCTCTGTTTCATGTATCCAGCAGCCCGCTTGGAGACTGTAGCTTCCTGTTTGAGAAAAATGAAAGTGAAACTCAAAGCAGCAGTCAGCCGGCAGCTTGTGGCTTGTCCTTAAGTTTCTTTTTCCTTGCTAGAAACAAATAGAGAAAACGAAACGGCAAAAGAAAAAAAAAAATGATTTCTGCCAAACACATGAGAAAGATCTTGGTCCCCTCTAGAGCCCACATGGAGGCATGCAAGAAATGGCAATTAATAAAGAACTGCCCTAAAACCAATAGCTAACATTCTGTACATTTAACTGTGGACTAGACACTGTGCCACTGCATCCATTTTCCTAGTTTCTTCTTGAAACAATCTCATACACTAATCACTAATAGTATCTTTATTTCTCAAAGTATGCAAACTGTCAAATAAATAAATAAAATCTTTAAAAAAAAAGTATGCAAACAAAACTTAAGGACATGAGGTGACTTTGCCCAAATTAATTCTGCGAGCAGAATGGTAGCCCTGGCTGGTATTTGAAACCAAGTCTTCCTGTGTGGGAACAAACAGATGAGGATTGGACTTTTCCTGAATTCATTTCTAAGGCAGTGCACAGCCTTGTTTTCCATTTACACATTCAGTCATCAGCACTGGTTTCAAACCTGGGGAAGGGTAATGCTGAGTAAGATGAAAACACCGCCCTCACTTCACATGCCATGTGCTCAGCGAGGCGGTCAGGTACACAGACAATTATATCTGTGCCCTACGTGCTACAAAAGGGGTAAAAACCGGACCCCTGGGGACCAGGATGACAGTGAACTCACCCAGTCTTAAGGCACTAGTCAAAGCTAGAAAATTAAAATTTAGACTAAGGCATGAATTGTAGGGCAGGAAGAAATTTCCTTCTGCCCTCCAAGGTTTTTCCAGCTGGTCTAGGAATTCAACTGGCCCGAGACAGATTAACAAAAGGAAAAACAAAGTTTTAGGATATGTGCATGGAGGCCCAATAATAAAATTGAGACCTGACAAAATGACAAAGGCAGGCAGTTTTTATACAATTTAGACAAAGAAACCATAAATTGGTGAGAACTCAGCAGGATAAAGAAAAGAGATGATTGGGAACTTTCATTAGTAAGAAATTCTAAGTGGAATCTGTGCTGAGCTAGCTATAGATTGGTACACACACACACACACACACACACTGAGGTTTATTTTTACTGCTTTCTTGGCTTTAAAGTCCCTCTCTTTGGTGATAAGGATATCTTTTTACTTCTTAGTACAGGGAAGATATTTTTCATGTAAGAGATTTATTTCCTCCTTTCTGGGGGTCAGAGAAGGTTCTAAGTGTCTTTGCACTGACTGTTTCCCAAGTAGCCTCAATTCAAAATAATCAGTATGTCATTGTGGTACATTTGAGGGCAGCCCACCTTGGGCCCCTACAAAGTGCAAGGAAGACGTGAAGCAAGAGAGAGCACAGTGTCATCAGGGACCACCAAGGATTTTAGCCTGCTGGCATGGATTGACAGCATCAAACTGGCAAGTAATGACCCTAGGGAAGTGATTAGGTTTTTAAAAGTCTTTATTTAAGTTGGATTTTATCATGAAGACAATACGAAGACTCTAAAAGCAGGAGAATGGCATCATCAAAATTCAAAGTCTTAGGAAGAAGAGTTAGTTTTTTCCTGCTTTGTAACAAATATCATGAATCTAGAGGCTTTAAAACAACTTACATTTATTACAACATAGTTTCCGGGGATCAAGAAACCCAACATGGTTCAAAAGAATTTTTTGCTAAGGGTGCCTCCCTCAAGGCATTGGCCAACAGTGATCCCATCTTTCTCTGGGAAAGAATCTGATACAAAGCTCAGGTTGTTGGCAGAATTTAATTGTTTGCAAGGGTAAGACTGAGGTCCCCTTTTTTTGCTGATTACCAACCTGAAGCTACTCTCAGCTCCTGGAGGTTGCTCCCATTTTCTTGACAATGGCCTTTGCACTCATCTTATACAACATGGCAGCAACAGAATCCTCCAAAGTCAGCAGCAGAATCTTCTCTGTGTCAGTCTCCTTCATGCCTTGAGACTCTGCCTTCAGAAAGCATCCCTTTCTTTTAAGGGCTTGTCTAATTTTTTCAAGACCACTGAAGACAATCGCTTTCTTAAAGACAATAAATGAATTATGGAAGTGATGCCCCATCATTTTTAGATCTCTGCCGCACTCCAGGGGAAGGAGTTGTACAAGGAGGTAGGCCATTGGGAGGCCGTGATAGATTTCTGACTCTAACAAAGGACAAGACTAGAATCAAAGCGATTAATTTTTAGCCTTTGGCATTTACTCATTAATTCATTCATCCATTAATCCATCCATTCTTTCTTCTTTTAATAAAAAATATATTGAGCACCAGTATACCACACTCTGTGCTAAACTCTGGGGACATAAACATAGATTCTACCCTCATAAAACCAACCCAGAATGAAATTAGGTGAGGCACTGCATGAACCTGAGAATAAGATCAGGTGCAATAAAAAATGTAAGGGAAACACATAATAGTCTTCTGGTTCTTTTTAAAATATTTTTAGTTATTAGACCATGGGCAACAGAAAATGAAAAAGCTACCTTCACAGAAAAACCACAGGATGAACTGATGTCATCTTTGCTGGATTAGGAGGTAACATGGCCATCTTTTTTGAGGTACAAGAGTACGTACAAGAGCTGCCGTGTATACCTTTCATCAGTTAAAAAATATATTTTTTAAAAACCACATATATAAAAATAAATTGATATTTTCATTAAGTTTTGAGAATGCTATTTATTTATAAGGAAACAAATCTTCTTAAGAAGTATATAGAGGCTGTTTAAAGAGAAAGAAATGGAAGACGGAGAACTATGAAGAGAGGATATTCCCATCTCTCAAGTCTGAGGTTGGTGGGATTAATGAGTAGTTGAAATCATTCCAGGGCCTCCCTGGAGTAAAGCCCTAAATCCTACACTCCATCCCTCAAAAACTGAATGGCTAAATTTTTTTGTCACTTGAGGTAATCCTGGAGCTGGATAAGGGACCACCTCTCAAAGCAGTGAGCATCACCCACATTGTCTGGTGAGTCAGGAAGACCAGGGAGCCAGAGCTACCTCACCTGAGAGACATCAAAATGAGGCTCTACCTTCTCTCTCCTTCCTCACTCTCCCTATTCTTCTTCAGCCTCTACCGGGTACAAACTTGGGGTCATTTATTTCCCAGTACTGTCTTGCCTCAAAGATTTCATTTTCCTTCCATCCACTTGGTTTCCCATCTCATAGTTCCTTCTTTTTTTATTTCTGCCTTCTCAATATTTTTCCTTCCTCGGCCTTCTCCTTCCTCCTCTGTAGTTTCTCCCACCTCTGCTTGCCATACCCTAGCTGCTTGATTTACATCAAAAATGAATTAAACGAAATAGATGAGTGACAACTTAGGAGTCCCGAAGATTAAAGAGGAGCCTGGTAATAGCCATTGTGACACAATCTACTTTTCTGAAAGGAGGTAGAGCATATTTTTTAAAAAGTGTCTTTTTGAGAAAATAAAAATAATAAAAATGAACATTTTCCTTATGGTTAAATCATTCCCTTTCCTTATGATTAAACATTTACTTTGTCATTTATTGATTTCATATTATTCTGTATTAGAGATGAAAAGTGAACTGATTTAAACTCAGACTCAGTCTCAGGAAGAACAGCCAACAACAATGACAAATTCATTGTCATAACACAGGGTGTTTTTACATTGAAAAAGCAATGTAATTTGGCATATTAATAAACCAAAAAGACAAAAATAATATGATAATATCGATTCAAGTGTTAAACACTTAAACTTTGATACCCACTCATTATATTAAGAAAGAGCCTTAGGGGCACCCAGGTGGCTCAGGTGGTTGAGCATTAGACTCTCGATTTCTGCAGGGGTCATGATCTCAGGGTTGTGAGACTGAGTGAACCCTGCCCCCGCATCAGGCTCTGCACTGAGTGTGGAGCCTGCTTAGGATTCTCTCTCGTGCTCTCTCCCTCTCTAAAAATAACAAGTTTGGGTTTTTTTTTTTAATTTTTAAAAATCTTAACTTTGAATAGAATGGACTTTCCTTAGTCCAATAGAGTGTCTGGTAACAAGCAAACAAATATAGCATGTACCATATTTAACAGTGTAATACTGAACCATTTTTCCAAAAGCAAGGCTTTATTACCAGCTCTAATCAATATTGTACTGAAAGTTAGACATGCAGTAATTCAAGATACAGGAATAAAAAGTATAAGGATTAGAAAGGAAAAAATAAACCCAGTTATTTGCATAAGCATGACTTTATATGTGAAAAATAAGGAAGATTATATATACTATTAAGCATTCATACGTAAATTTAGCAAGCTCAGTGGATAAAAGGTAAATTGCCAGAAATCTATTAGATTCCTATTATAAGAACAACAGCAAAATTAATAATAAAAAAGATGAAATAAAAGATAAAAAATAAAAGATACATGAAAAATTTAGGAATAAATATATCATGTGACTTATAAGAATAGGAACTAACAGAAAAACATACCATGTTCACATATTGGAAGACATTATTATAAAGATACTGTATCAGCCTGGATACAGTCAGGAGAAAGAAACCACACAGTAGGATCTGGGAAAGTTTAATTTAAAGAATTATTTATAGTAACAGCACATGGTAGTGATGAGGGATTAGCTAGAGGTAAAAAACCAAAAACTATAGTAAAGAGCAGATGTCAGGACCTCAGGAATGATCTTACCCTTAGGGAGAAATAAGATACAGAGGAAGATGTCCCAGCAGGTGTACGAGCAAGACCTGGTTATGGCCTTGTCTCACAAAATGGCAAAGAAGTGTCTGTGGTGCAGAAGGGAAAATGGCTGGAAATTCACCCCCTTGGGTGCTAGGGAAAGCCACAGTGAGAGGTGTCTCACTGGAGTCACCTGGCTGCAAAACCGCTGGGGGGGGGGGAGGGGGGCATCCTGGGGAACGCGGCGGGCTGGTGGTGCTGCTGGCCCCCATGCCCCAGAAGGGCCCGTCATTGAAATGGCTGTGCGTGCTGCAGGAGCTGGACCCTGAAGAAGCACCATGTTTCAGAACATGCAGAACCAGGAAGCAGAACCCTTCTCTTGCAACGACTCTCCAGTGCCCTCTACTGACAGAACTGAACTTGGAGCCAGCAGGCAAGGGGGAAAAAAAAAAACCAAACAACATTTAAAGGGACCGTTTCCATCTCAGACTCCACAATAAAGGATAGATTTTGAACTAAGAGGCAATAAACTGATAACTGGAGCAGAAGAACAGCAAAACTTGGGGACTCACTATTACAAAACTATTGTAAAACCATCATAAACATGACAATGGGTAATTGATGAAAGAGAGACAAACTGACCAATTGCACGGAATAGAGTCCAGAGACAGACTCACACATACATACATAGTCACGCGATGAGGGATATATATATATATATTAGTACAGATCAAGAAATTGTGGTTTATTCAATACATGGTTCTGACTTAACCAGATAGCCTTACAGAAAAGAAATTAATTTCGATCCATACTCAAAAACTTCCAGATGGATTGCATATTTGAATGTGAAAGGTAAAACAATCATACTTTTAGAAGAAAATTATAAGAGAACATTTCCAGACTTCAGAGTAGACAAAACATTCTTAAATAATATGCATAAACTGTTAACCATAAAATCTGATAAAGTGAAAAATATTCAAGTGAAGGATTTCTTATCAAATGACACAAATCTGGGAATGAAAATACATCCCATAAATTTGGAGAGATTTCCAATTCTTACATTCAACAGAGAACTCATCTCCAGAATATTTCAATGCCCACAGCTCATGCACAGTGATTTTCGACTGAAAAATGAACACTTCCTGAACGGCCAGTATGCAGATGCAAAGATAACTCGACTTCATCGGTCACCAAGAAAATGGAAAATAAAACCACACTGAGATACTACTTATTCGCCTAAAGAGAAAAAGACCAACCACGTGTTAGCTAGAATGTGGCACATTGGCAGTTCTGTTTGAGGAGTTAGAAGTGGGTATGACGACTTTCACCACCTCCCCACGCCCCACCAGCCTGCAGCGTCAGTGAAAGCTGAGCGTTGGCATAGTTTATGACCCAGCAGTTCTAGCATCTCTGCGTTCTCATCAGCATATTGATCAGACGACAAGCACAAGAGTGTTCCTAGCAGTGCTGTTTATAATTTCCCAGACTGCAAACTACTCAAATTCCCATTAACAATAGAACAAGTAGATTAGGGTAAATGCACAAAATGGAATTCTGTACCGCTCCAGAAAAAAAAAAAAAATTACATCCATGAATCCCACAGACATAACGTTAAGTGAAAGAAGCCAGATGGAAAAAGAATACATACCGTATGATTTACCAAAGTTCAAATAATCAAAACCTACTTGTGACGGTAAGTATCAGAATAATGGCTGCCCTTGCAGGGGTCATGGTTAGAAGCAGGGACAAGGGGAGTACTCTGGGTGCTAGTAATATTCTTATTCTGGATCTAGGTGTGGTTACATAGTTGTGTTCAATTTGTGATAATTCATTGAACTATACACTGGTAATTTATATATTTTTCTGTATGTGTTCTGCGTCAAATTGTTTTTAAAAGAGATAAGAAAAGCAAACAAAAACAGAAAAACATGATGACATCATTAGTGAATGGGGTACAATGAACCCATGATTTAAGTGTGCTGGGTCTATGATCAGACAAATCTAACTAGCTCTAATTACAGTCTTCATTTGGTATAAATATTCTCTGGCCACAAGGGGGTTCTCTTGCTACACTCCTTTGTTTATGATAGTACATATTTTCTAGTCTGTTGGTGTTCTAATGCGTTTTACCTATTTATCTTTGAAGGGCTCAACATGGCACACACTTTGCTGAAAATCTGTAAATGTACAGTATTCTGTACATTTACAGATTTTCAGCAAAGCGTGTGTGAAGTGTCTCTACAATTACTCTGAAAATAGTCATCCAACAAGTCCTAGAACATGTTTCTCCAAAAACTGTTATCCGATCACTAGAAAAATGCATCCAAATTTAATATTTAAGCCTAGTCCTCATCATTTCTAGCCTCTGTTCTTGCTCTGTTTCTTACAACCAAAATTCTCTGGTTTTGGACAGTGTGTAAACTTCCACAAGGGCAGCTGAAGTATTTTTATCGGCTCCATCCTATCTCTAACTGCTCTTAAGCTAACGGCTAGGTAACACCCACAGATGGCTTTTTTTCTGAGTGTTGTCATGTTTAAACCATTTGTACAACTGTAGGACTTTGCTAATTCCTTTGTGAATCCTTTGCTAATTCCTATGTGAATCCTTATTTGCTTTGTTAAGTTTAGACAATTACTTCAGCCTATTATAATATATTTTCATTCTGATTCAGTTATCAAACTAGATTCCACAAATCTAATGTTAGACACAAATCCCTGAATGCCTCAGATCTCATAATGTGTCTAGCATAAAGTAGTAACTCAGTAATATTCATCAATTTTTGAAATAATATACTTAAGAACAGAGCAATTGGGGGGCACCACTGGGTGGCTCAGTGATTAAAGCCTCTGCCTTCGGCTCAGGTCATGATCAAGCCCCGCGTCGGGCTCTCTGCTCAACAGGGAGCCTGCCTCCCTCTGTGTCTCTGCCTGCCTTTGCCTGCTCGTGATCTCTTGCTTTTTCTCTGTGTCAAATAAATAAATAAATAAATAAAATCTTTTTTAAAAAAGAAAGAAATAAAGAACAGAGCAATTGGAATCCAAATAACTGTAAAGTGGATTTACATTTCTCTATCTTGTCAACATATATTTTAAAATATTTATCCTTTTTCTTTTCTTTTTTCAGAAATCCATATATCCCACGTCTGCAGCATGACCCAAGTCTTTAGATCTAGCAAACCTACTTCACAAAGAGAATTAGGACCTGTTTTTGGCTAATGTATGACAGTACCTGATGGTAATTGTGCTTCCTTGATAAGTCTGTTCAATTATTCAGGCCATCATTCATTTACCAAACATATATGGAGTGTCTGCAAGTGCTAGGCACTTTTTAGAAGCTGGGGATGGGGACTTTGAATATGACAAACATAGTTCCTACCTTCAAGGAGCCTTAGTTTTAGTGGGATAAAAATGGAAAATAAATAAGCAAACAAATAAATCAGTAAGTTACTATCACATTGCAATACGTTCTGATTAGCTAATAAAAGCAAACTTGGGGCAGTAGAGAGTTAGAGGGAGAGATAGGGTGGTCAGGGAAGATCTTTTTATAAAAGTATCATTTGAGTTGTGACTTGACTTAGCCATGTTGGGGGAGTTTACGTTTAATTCCAAGTGCATTAGGGACCCACTGAAGATTTCCAGTGAAAGATATTATCTGCTTGGTGAATTAAAACAGGATTATGAATGCTGAGAAGAAGAAGATGGATTGCGAGAGAAGGTAGTAAAATTGGTTTATTATCCAAGTGGTTATGGTGGCTTGGTATAGGGTGGTAATGGTCAGGATAAAAATAAATGAAAAGATGGAAAATACTTTAGAGGTAAAGCCAGGAGACCTTGCTGTTGGATTGTATACAGGACTGACAGAAGGAGAGAAATAAAGAACAACTCTTAAATATTCGGCTTAAACAACTCACTGTTTAGAGGTGTCATTTTCTGAACCAAAAGGAAAATGAGGAAAGATCAGATCTGGCACCCGGATACAAAGTTTCCGTTCTGGATGTACAACGCTAGATGGTAAAACATCCACATGGTGTTTCATGGTTGTTGGACGTGAGAGCATTGAGGGGTTCCTAAAGAGCACTCATCACTTTATCATTTGTTCAGCCCCTTGCCTTCTCTTCTTCTCTCTCCATCTGCGAGCTGATTTGGGGGAAATTCCAGTAGAAGGCACATCCCAGGTTTATTTAAATATATGCTCAATGATTCATACCTCAACTCCTACAGCCTAACATGTCCCCAAACAAAACAGAGAGTACAGTTTAATCTACATTATATACTACATATTTATCTTATTTCCCTCCCCATAGAGTAAAAAGTTGCAGGAATCAGGAACCATTTCTTGTTATTAGGACTTTTTTTTTAGTCTACTTCTGTATTGCTTGAACCAATGCTGATATTTATATAAAGCATATTAATTAAACAGAGATTATGTGAACAAAACATTACCACTTTAAAAATACTTTTAGGCCAGCTCAAAGACCAAAACTTCGACAATTTTTTTATAAGCAGATAAAGCGTTGTTTGCCTGATTCAAGTTGGTTTTCTCCAGTAACCGGATAGGTCAAGGCAATCCCACAGCCAACCCTGTTTGGCAAAATCCATGGAGATTTACCTAAGTGGAACTGGACACCACCTAACTAGTGGTCTCACCAAATGACTCCACCTCCTGATGTAAAGAATACTGCTTGTGAAAATTCATTTTTTAACTTTCGTCAGAATGTAGAATAATGAGAAGTATAGGAGGGGGGAGGGAATGACAGAGACAGACAGATGGACAGAGAAGGACAGGGAGGAAAGGAAAGAAACAGAATACAAAGAAATGTATTGGTTTGTTCACAAATATTTAGGTATGTTGGTAATTAAAGATGATATCTTAAAGGTGCTGTAAATAAAATCTTCAGTTTTACAGTTTGTTTGGTAAAGTATAAAAACATTAGTTAGTTGAGGCACCTGGGTGACCCAGTCAGGTAAGCAAGCGTCTGCCTTCAGCTTAGGTCATGATCTCCCATGATCTCCAGGCCCTGGGATAGAGCCCTAAGCAGAGAATCTGCTTCTCTCTCTCTCTCTCTCTCTCAAATAAATAAATGAAATCTCTTAAAAAATATTTAGTCAAAATAATAAAGGGATATTTTAATAACGACAGTTCCATGGGCAACAAATATATTTTCTTAGCCTGAGAATTATCTACAAAACAACAAATATTAAAAGAATTACAAATAAAACTCTTTTCTTTATATAAAGTTATCATAAATATATTTAGTTCTTGAAATTAAAGAAAAGCATTCCAGATTCCACCATATCACAAACATTGCTCCCTGTAAGGATTCAAAAATTGAAAGATGGGGTGCCTGAGTGACTCAGTCGGATAAACATGATTCTTGATTTCTGTTTAGGTCATGATCTCGGGGTTGTGGGATCAAGCCCGGTGTCTGGCTCCTGGCTGAGTGCGGAGCCTGCTTGGCATTCTTTCTCTCCCTCTCCCTCTGCCCCTCCCTCCTCTCCTACCCTTCCCCACTCCCCCGCCCATCCACTCATGCTCTTTCTCTCCCCCTCCCCCCCAAAGAATGAAAGCTGAAGAATGATAATAGAAAATATATGTATATAAGTAAAAGCTTCTCTTATCATTTGAAGTCTTATTTTCAATTCAGTGATTAAATAGTGTATTGTGGAAAATACCGTGGTATATTGAAAAGAATTCATTGCTGGTAGGACCTGCATTGGAATCTTTGTTTCCATTTACATCCAATCAACAAATAATCCTATCTTGCATCTCTACTGCAGCAAATCATCAAAATTTTGGCTTACTAAATATCCTTAAAATCTTCCAAGAAGATTGAATAAAATATAGAGAGAGTTATATTGATCAAGCTTTCCTTTTTGCTGTTCTAGAAAGTCAAATTTTAAAGCACCTCTTCATTTGTATTATTCATAATCCCTACTATCTTGCTTTAGATTTCAGTATATCTGTCTACACTATACCAATGAGGGTCAAGAAATAAAGAATTAACAACTGATAATCAATGGCAGGATTGGAGGATAGGACAGAGAAATTTTAAAGCCATTTTCTATTATTAATTTACCTAATCTTTATCGACCATAGGAGGAGTGGTATGCAGAATAAATATGGTCCATATCCTCACAGAGCTTTCCATGTACTGCAGGACACAGACCCTGAAAAGTATTCATACAAATATCTGTAAGTTATACAGAGTAGTCCTAACAATTTAAATCTCTAACCTTTTTCCATCACCAAACAAAATTAATTTTTAAATGTTTGCATCAAGATAGTCCCAAAAGAGTAGGGTTGACTACAGCTGGATGGAAAATTTACAAGCTCAGATACAATGGATGAGATCACACATACCTATGGACAGGGAGAGATGAGAACCACATTGTTCTAATCACTGGATTTTTGGGACTTCAGACCAAAGTCCAGTGGCTTTAGGGTATAGCTTGGAAATTTGTTTTCTGGTGTTCTTTCAAATATTTGGCACTTAAAAAATATGTGCTGTAAGAACATTGCATCCAAGTATCTTTTGCTTTCAGTCTCTCTACGTTTCTCAAATTCTATCCACCAAGATTATTCGACTTACCATACAATTTTATATCTATGATTGATGAAGTATAATCTGACAGAAATTATTCTGGAAAATACAATTTTGTGTGTTGGTCACATATTCAATACTGTATAAATATAATGTTTATTTTTTCCAACTAATAGATAACTTACAATTTTTGAAAGCTTAAGATCCTTTATAATTCTATTTTATAGGCAGTTATACTCTCCAGTTTCATAATATCTTTGCTAATATAATATTAAATGTGTTTGAGCATATTTGACATGACTTCATTTAAAATTTCAAAGTTTCTAGAACCTAACTTTTGTATATTCCACAGCTCTTACTATTATTTTCTTTAAAATACGTATATTATCCCTTTTTTTGTCTCTTATCTAAGGTAACTAACCTTCGTGAGAATCATTCCATTCAGTAACTTTCAGAATGGTTTCCATGTCCTTACTTTTCTCAAATTTAGAGATACTGCTCTCAGGATTTCATAAATGTTTGGTGTCACTTTACATAACTGGTTAGAATCTAGGAAGAATGTTTAAGGAATGTGTGTGTGTGTGTGTGTGTCCACAGGCGTGCTCTAGGCTTTTTGCAAAATGCAGAGTCTTACTCAAGTTATTTCAGTTAATGAGGATCGAGTTGGTTGGCTGCACAGGGAAATAAGAGTAGGAGGAATCATGGGCACTGGTTAGTTGTCAGGAGAATTCAAGATAAGACAAGCACCCTGACCTTAGAGGAAGAAAAGGCACAGTGCTGTTGGACCTCACAGCACTATGGTATCTTTGATTTTTTTATTTTTATCTGGCACACTTGTCACCCTACTACGTTAGTAGTCCTTGCATCCCACTCTAGTCTTCTGCCACTGATGTGCTCAGCAACTATGTCCGTTTCACCTGTAGCTACCAATCTCAGGTTTCAAGATCTACCACAAAGGTATAGTAATCAAAACAGTATAGTACTGGCACAAAAATAGACACATAGATCAGTGGAACAAGAGAGCTAGAAATAAACCCATGCTTATATGGTCAGTTAACCTACAACAAAGGAGGCAAGAATATCCAATGGGAAAAAGAAATTCCCTTCAATAAATGATGTTGGGAAAACTGTCAGCTTCATTTAAAAGAATGAAACTAGATCACTCTCTTACACCCTACACAAAAATAACCCCAAAATGGATTAAAGTTCCTAAGCCTGAAGCCGTGAAACTCCTAAAAGAAAACATAGCCAGTAATCTCTTGGACATCAGACTTAGTAATATTTTTCTGGATATGTCTTTTCAGACAAGGGAAACAAAAGCAAAAATAAACTATTAGGACTACATCAAACTAAAATTAAGCTTTTGCACAGTGAAGGAAACCATCAACAAAACAAAAGGTGACTTATTGAATGGGAGAGCGTATTTGCAAATGATTTATCCAATCAGGAATTATAACCAAAATATACAAAGAACTTACTCAACTCAAAAGTACAAATAATCTGATTAGGGTAGAGGACATGAATAGTCATTTCTCCAAAGAAGGCGTACAGATGACCAACAGACACATGAAATGATGCTCAACATCACTCATCATCAGGGAGATGCAAATCAAAACCATGATGATACATCACCTCACACCAGTCAAAATGGTTAGTATCAAAAAGAAAGAAATAACAAATATCGGTGAGGATGTAGAGAAAAAAGAAACCTCATACACTGTTGACAAGAATGTAAGTTGTGGCAGCCACCATGGAAAACAGTATGGAGGTTCCTCAAAAAATGAAAAATAGAAATGCCAAATGATCCAATAATTTCACTCTTGAGAATTTACCCAAAGAAAATGAAAACACCAATTTGAAAAGAGAGATGTACCCTATGTTTTACTGAAGCATTATTTACAATAGCTAAGATATAGAAGTAGCCTAAGTGTCCATCACTAGATGAACAGATATAGAAGATGTGGTATATAGGCCCAATAGAATATTACTCAGCCATAAAAAAGAATGAGTTTTTTTGCCATGCATGACAACATGGATGGACCTAGAGAGTATTATGCTAAGTGAAATAAGTCAGACAGAGAAAGATAAATACCATACGATTGTACTTGTATGTGGAATCAAAAATACAAAACAAGTGATCAAACAGATACAGACTCATAAATACAAAAAACAACCTGGCAGCTGCCAGAGGGATAAAGAGTAAGGAGATGAGTGAAATAGATGAAGGGGATGAAGAGGTACAAACTTCCAGTTATAAAATAAATGAGTAAGTCACAGAGATGAAAAGTACAGCATAGGAAATACAGTCAATAATACTTAAATAACAGATGGTAACTACACTTATCATGGAGAACATTGTGTAATGTACAGAATTGTCGAATCACTAAGTTGTACACCTGGAACTAATATAACATTGTATGTCAATGCTACTTCAATAATAAAAATTTTTAAAAAAAAGAAACCAAGTACAAATTCTTTTGTGCTTAAAATTGCCAGGTGCTATTAAGTTAATAATACCCAATATAAGTTTCAAATCCTCATTGTGCTTTCTATTCTTATAAAAGTAATATTGGCCCCTCAGTTGCCATGAGCTTAATGATTAATATGTAATTTTAATACAAGGCTTTTAAAATTAGGAGATATTGAAATAGTTTAGCAAATATTTGTTTCAAGGGAAGGAAGAATCAGTACTTCCCATGAAGACGATATAATGTTTCAATTTACACGGACTTATTAGCACAGGAAAATTAAGCACCTGTTTTGAAGAACACAGGGTTCAGAGATCAGGATCCAACAGATGCTGTTTCTATTGATGTACAAAGAGCCTGCTCATTTCCTAATGCTCTGTTTCACTACCATGCTTTTATGCCTGATGACGTCATTGGAAATACGAAGAAGTTAAAATTTGTCTTTCATTATTTATGGCCTTAGAAAAGCTGAGAACAAATGAAGCATGGACTTCACACTGAGGTCATTTACCCAAATATCCAACTAAGACCACTGAGGCATAATGCATTTAGGGGAAGCTGTAAGACCGAATAAATTTATGCTCATGCTTTGGTATCTCACCAGAATAAGTGTATATTTTGGTGTTTACAAAGACACGCCAAATGATCTCCACCTTAGGAATTAGCAAACTGCTTCGAGGAAACTTAAAAGAGTTTCGCAAACACTAGATAGCTTGTATGAAAAACACTTTATGAAAGATGAGATTAGAGACAGATGATAAAAAAATTATCATACAGGTTGAGATACAGTATGCAAAAATGTTATTAGAGAGAGTGCCTGGAGTCAAAACAGTTAAATAATAGATCAAACAACGTTTTGACCAAAGTAAATCCGTAATATGGTCTAGATTCTGAAGTCTAATTCAGTCTGTGCCATTATACAAGACCAGTTAAATACTCTTCACATTTTTAGATTTATTGAGATATAAATAATATATGAAAGTATTACACACGTCTAAAGTATGCAAAGTCTTGATGAGTTTGGACGTGTCCAAAGTTTCTGTCATGCAAAATGAAGACGGAGTAAAGATCTGCTCCACAACATAGTAGCTGTAGTTAACAATGTGATTTCTTGCACTCGAAAATATTCATTATTTACAGTATGTGTCGATGTAGGTGAATTGAAATGAATAGAAATAATCGACTTCATCCAGTTTATTTCATATGTAGCATGGAATTGTGTATAATATTTGTTTAATTTTAAAAAATAATTTAGATATGTGCTATTCTATCTACCTTCTCATTATTGATTTTAATAGTTTCTTCTTTAATCCAGTTATGTTTGTCAGGCTTTTCAAGAACATTGGGTTGTTGAGTTTCTCCCAGCAAGTAACAGTTTTTTTTAATTTTATCAATTCTCTTCTTTTAACTATTTCCCAAGTTCTTGGTTCCTTATTTGCTCTATACTCTACTCAATACTGTTTTTGGCATTATGCTCTTCCTCTGTCTTTTGGAACGAGATTACTTTTACCTTTCCTACAGAATTTTCCCTTCAGTTCATATGTTTCAATAACGCTTTTGCTGTTCATTCTCAAATTTCATTGGTTAGATGTTTAATTCAACTATTTTTAAATTTCATCTGCTTGAGCTATTAAATATTTAAGGTTTTGGATTTGCTGTGGAGTAGCTTTTTGGATACATTTCATGTTTTGATATGAAACAGTCTCACTTTACTTTCTCTAAATAGTGTAAGGCTGAGTTTGGATTTTATTTTGTAGCTAGTAATAATTTAGTGGTTGTCCTTAATAATTTATTTTTTTAATGTATACAAATTTTAAAACGACTGACTTTGTTATTGAAATATCTGGCCTTTAGATATAATCTGTTTCATTAGTTGCATGTTTCGTAATATTCCACAATTGTTTTTACCAAATTTTCTGTATACTTTTAACACCTTTTTGCATGAAATATTTCAAAGATACATAGTTTGTTACAATGGTTCATGACTGTTATATCGTCATTGTGAAACATACTTACTGATGTAAAATTATGCTGTTAAATAATTTGCCTTGAATTGTCCTTTCTTTGAAATTTAACGTTGCTTCTTTTTCTCTTTGTTTCTACTTGCCTTGTAACTTTTCATCATCCCTTCATTTTTTAATCACTTGTGTCACTACTTTAGATGAAATTCTACACACAATTTATTGCTAAAATATCCTTTTAAATCACTATGAGAATGTTGCTATGTAATAGGAGAGATTAACCCATTTGTGTCTATTGTCATAACTGAAATAATTGTTCTCTTATTTTGTATTTCCTCTTTTAAGAAAATACACTATTAATTTTTCGTGTTTTGTTGCATAAGCTAACTATTCTTAGCTTTTATCTACTCTAGTGATTTCACAGGGATATACGCAACTTTAATATATGCTGCTAGCCACATTAAGATTAAAAAATAAAAATACTGGGGCACCTGGGTGGCTCAGTTGGTTAAGCGGCTGCCTTTGGCTCAGGTCATGATCCCAGCGTCCTGGGATCGAGTCCCGCATCGGGCTCCTTGGTCGGCAGGGAGCCTGCTTCTCTCTCTCTCTCTCTCTGCCTGCTGCTCTGTTTACTTGTGCTCTCTCTATCTCTCTGTCAAATAAATAAATAAAATCTTTTAAAAAAATACTGTAATTTTCTGATTACCAAAATCAATAGTGAATTTACCTTATCTCACCATATGTAAAATGGGAATTTACTTAGTTTTCCTTCTCTTCATTCTACTACAGTAAATATAATCTGGGGAGTTCAATATATGTTAGTCACACAAATTTTTATTTTCAGTATTACATTATTTTTCTTTTGAGAAGAACTTTTGACACTTACAATATTTTAAAGCAATATTTAACATAATTGCTGGTTGCTTATTTTGTACTGAAATGTTCTCTATACTCCTCCCATTCCTTTAATACCACAGACTCCTCATTTTAGGATCATAAACCTTTATTTCTCTGTTGACCTGTGCATGCCTGGACATATTTCTCAAAAAGCATATTTTTGGTGCTATATTTTCTGCACTATTCTGAATTTATCTTTTCATTAGCATCATATATGAAATATAATTTGAATGGATATAATTTTCTTTGATCAAAAATTTCCTCTTCACAATTCTGTATATATTGGCCCAGACGTATGTCTGATGGACATTTGGGTTGTTTCCACCTTTTGTTAACACATTAGTGTGTGAGTTTTTGTGTGAATATCTGCTTCAAGTCTTCCTTATTCTTCTCTGTATATTGCTAGAAAGGGACTTGCTGAGTCATATGGTAATTCTATGTTTAACTTCTTGAGGAACGTCCAAACTGTTTTCCACAGCAGCCTCACCATTTTACATTCCCATCAGCAATGCACAAGGCCTCCAATTTCTTTACATCCTCACCAATATTTGTTACTTTCTGGTTTATTATTATTATTATCATTTTATTATATTATTATTATTATTAGTGGGTGTGAATGATATCTCATTGTGGTTCGACAAGGTTTCAATTACTGTAATTTTTTTTAATTTTTTAATTTTTTATAAACATATAATGTATTATTAGTCCCTGGGATACAGGTCTGTGAATCGCCAGGTTTACACACTTCACAGCACTCACCATGGCACATACCCTCCCCAATGTCCATATACTGTCATTTTGTAACACATTTAATATCTGCTTTAGCAAGTATCTTCCAGTTTTGCTTTGGAAACTATTTTTGTTTAATTATTTTTCCAAATAGACTTTATAGTTCTTTTGGGTTCTTAAAAAAAAAAGGCAATTTTCTTTAGTATTGTGCTAATTTTAACAGTTAATTTAGGGACAATTTGCATCTTTATAATTTTCAAGTATTATTTTATATCTCTTAATAAGACTTTGTGTTTTACATTTAGATCCCGCCCATTTTCATTACATTTTTTCCTAGTTACCTGATACTAACCGGTTTGGCTATCATACAGGAAAACCAGCCACTAGCATTGTAATTTTACATTGTAACTGATAATCCAAAGGCTGAATCCAGACTAAAAGCAAGATATTTTATTTTGAATTTTTTTTATTTCAAAAACACTAATTAGCAAGGTTTTAACTTCTTTTGAAAAATTAAGAGATCTGTCCTGTTCCCACTAGTTACCGATTGGCTGCAGTTACATTGCTATGACCCTTTTCAATAGAGAATAACCTTTCCAAGTTAGTTTCATCTCCACTATTCCTTTTATTGAAAAACTAAAGCTGAGTAAGAAGAGACAAACAGGACTGTTCTTGTTGAAAAGGCTGGTGTATTTATCCACATTAGCTGGGGGTTGCACCTGGGGACACTTCTGTCCCACCCTCACCCCCAACCCTAGGGCAGAATCCCAGGCTGCCAGGGCTTTAGGTAAAGACTTTAGGTAGAAGAGCTAAGGGATACAGCTGGCACTTGAAGTGGGAATCAAGGGATATCCACTAGATCACAGCCAAAAATCAAAGGTGGGCAGAGAGGAAGTGGCTAGAGACACCTATGGCATTTCCCAAAGCATTTCTTTGTCAAAAGTGGGAAAATAAAGATAAAATCCAAATGGAATGCATAATTGAATAAAGCATCTCTGTGTCAAAAAAGATACAACTTAAGACTCCATTATGAAATAAACCATAATGACAGCTACAACTGTGGTACAAAAATATTCAAGTTATAAAAGTTAATGTACCAGGAAAAAGACCGAAATTGCCACTGTTTTTAAAATGCAAATAAAATATGTGATATTGCTATAAAATGGAGTGATGAATTAAATGAAATGTTGTCCCAGTGTCAGAATCTTTTTACAGACAATAAATTTGTTTTTAAAAGTGCCAGGAAGCACCTCAGAAATTGGGTGCCCCGAATGAAGACAAGCATTCATCAAGTTAGTCCTCTTGGAAACACTGGTGTTCAGATTACTGAACGCAAGGAGGATAAATCACAAAACACCTTTCAGTTCACATAAAAAAATAGTAAATCATTTATGTCTTCTAATGCGGTTAATGAGCGTTCAGTTATAAATCAGAGCACTTGGTGACCTACAGCTATTTGTGGTGTCATTGTGTACTTTGATATGACTGAAGGCATTTAGGGCATACTGCTCAAGACAATTAAAATATACAAAGTAGTTTTATAGGTTTATTTTTGTGCTGGGAAAATTCTGAACATTTCAATATAGCCTGCTCAAAAGTAGTACAAAGGATTACAAATGATGTTCCTACAAAGGTTGGGGCTGACACTGAGCTAGTTAGAAGATAAAATAGAGAACAATTATACACTACTCTGTGCTAGGCATTTTACTGAGCAATGCATGTGTGCATATGTGTGTATACATATATTTAGATCTATTCATTTTATATCTTTTCAATGTATACAACCCAATGGGGTAGTTACCACTATTACTCAATTTTACAGACAAGGAAAATGAGACCCTTGCTCCTGATTATCTAAATTGTAGAGCCTGGGTCCCATCTAGTCATTTTTTTCTCCAGAACTCATGACCTTAACTACTAATACATTTGTCTTCGTTCATTCTACAAGTATCTAATAAACATACCACACAGTTAAACTTTGATTTATTATACGATCCCAATTGCTTGCAAATTCTGTTTACCATTCTTTCAATCATGGTGGGATTATTTTGCTCTGAAGTAATGACTCTGACTTTGTCTCAGAGACTACGCTTTATATACCTCATCTCTTTTCTGGAATTCACCCTTAACCCTTCTTCCCTTCTTTTTGTCATTCTTTCTAATCTATCCATTATGTCCCTCTTGATTGCACGCTAGTCTAGACCCATGCTTTTTCATTCTGAGTCAATCAATCTTAATGCTATCACGGAAAGCATATGAGTTCAGGTCCTGACCTTACCATTTATAGTCTGTGTAGTTTGGCAGGCTCAGTGTCTTCATGTTCATAACGTAGCTTTTACCCCTGGAGTTGATTAATTCATTTCCATCTTCCTCTGCCCTAATCTATGCCCCAGTAGGCTGACATCAATGGTCTGCATCCATGGACTTTCCAGGTAGTGTAACCTAACTATAGAAGATCAGAGGGCAGGAAAAGAGAGAAGCTGGGCTATTTCTTCCCTATCTCTCTTCCATTTGTATCAGGAAGTTAAGGCAGTCGCCAAATCTCTCAGGACTTCAACTTCTGCCGGTTGCACCTTCTTGTATGGCTCTGGCTCTCCTTGGACTCTGAGGACATCCCCTTTTCCCTTCTAGCCTCCTCAACTCATAACCATTTACCACCGTTGCTGGGCTACTAAACCCCTCAGCATCATTCATTGGTTCCCTTAACCCTATCCCCACCCTTGTTAAAGCCTTTTCAGTAGAATTATCTAGGTGGAATTCTATTTTCCATCAAGACTCTCACTGATACAGGAGGATTAAGTATAACAAAAGCATATAACACGTAGCTATTAGTAACAGCTATTATCATAGAAAGTTATTATGTCACCTTTCCAAAGTTTTCAGTAGAGCCAAATATTTATCCAGAAGTAGGCTTTGAAACTCACTTTCTTCCTGCAGAGTTGAAATACACTTGCCACATCAGAAGTATGTATGTATTTATTTATTTTAAAGATTTTATTTACTCATTTGACAGAGAGAGAGATCACAAGTAGACAGAGAGAGGCAGAGAGAGGAAGGGAAGCAGGCTCCCTGCCTAGCAGAGAGCCCAATGTGGGGCTCGATCCCAGGACCCTGGGATCATGACCCGAGCCAAAGGCAGAGGCTTTAACCCACTGAGCCACCCAGGTGCCCCACATCCGAAGAATTTAGATGCAGCCCTAATATTTCATGGTAGTTGGCTGGTTTTAATACACACTTCTAAGATGACATCTAGGTCATTTTAATGGGACTATATACACACATCACTTTAGCACTGAGATAAATATTATGTACAAAAGCTTTTAGGATAAGAAAAAGGTTAGATGCCTTTTATTCTACTGGAATATAAAAATTTGAATGGGGTTTATTAGAATATTAGTTGTGAATCAAGCTAAAGTTAAATAAACACATCCTCCAAATATTTAAGATGGTTTCCCAATGGTTGAGTGCCCTAAATTACACAGTTTTACAAGTCTTAAGAATGCCTGTTAGTTGAACAAACTGCTGCATGACCTCTGGTTAATAGTAATCCCACATAACCATCCAGTACATCTAATGTACAAAACTGAAAATAACTTCCCATGTATTCTAACTTGCCATATCCCATTTTACTTCTTTCTCTCACTCTACAGCTTACCATGCTCCTCACTCACCCCAGCACTCATGTGTGCATGAGCATGTGTGCAAACATACACGGTGACTATTTACATGAGGTACCCAACACAGAATAGCTAGATAGTAAGAATCTGGAGGGCCACACCTGGGTGGCTCAGTCGGGTAAGGGTCTGACTCTTGGTTTCAGGTCATGATCTCAGGGTCTTGGGAATAAGCCCACATCAGGCTCTGTGCTCAGCCGGGAGTCTGCTTGAGATTTCACTCCCCCTGTCCCTCCCCCATTCACACACACACTCTCTCTCTCTCTCTAAATGAACAAATAAATATAAAAAAAAAAAAAAGAAAAGAAGGCTGTTGAATGCCATGAGATTTTTTTTTTAACTGCTTGTATTAACTTTGTAACTATACCAAGCACACTCTTTTTGAACGAACCAATGAATATGCCGATATTTACAAAGTACCTACTGTGTTTTGGGCACATTCTATACCACACATGTAGTTTTGTTTTAGTTCCATAAAAATCCAAAGTGGCAAGAATTAGTCTACCTACCTCACAGATGAAGAGATTAGCTCACAGAAGCAACAGAGTAGATGTCTGCTGCCCATTCATCTGTTCGACTTCTGCATCACAAATGAATTAAGCTCTAAGCCCAGATGTTCAGAACTTTATAGAAGAACATTTGTGATAAAACTGTACTTGCCTAGCATTGAGGTCATGTGATCAAGTCTAAATTCTCCTCCTGCTGCCATTTCTCTACAAAAGTGCTACACTTTGTCCAATAATCAATTCTTGATGGAATTGGTTCAAGGTCATGGCTTATTAAGCACAGGCTGCCTCTCTTGCTGACTCTTTCCAGCTGAATTTGCTGTGTGTTTGTATTCCTCTGACTAGATATATTAGTGTACTCACATGTACTAAGGTGAGTATAAATTATGTTTTAGGTTAAATTCTGGCCAAAATATTGAAACGCCTCTAGCAATATCAGTTGGATGACGGGAGTTGGACATGATTTTCTGTTTAAATAACAAGTTTATAAACAAAACAAATTTGAACTCAAGCAAAATACTTGAGTATTTTCATAATACTCAAAACAGGCTGTCAGGCTTGTTTTTATGAAATATAACTTATATCCATTCATTCAGCAAATACTCCTGAACTCGTAAGGGCCAGCTGTGCTTCTGGCCACCAGGGATACAACAGAACAAAGTTCCTGTTCTAATGGGACCTAACTTTAAGAGTGGTGAACTGATGTGGAAAAAGCAAACGAACTAATAAACAAGATGGCAGAGGAATAAATTCCATGGCAATACTAAACAACACGTCTGACCGCACAGAGGCACGAGAGTGGGTGGGCAACAGTATTTCAGTCAGACTGATCAAGGAAGTCCTGTCTGGGAAGGGGGTATTTAATCGAGATCTGATTAAGAATACTGAACCAACTCTCACTTACGGATCTGGGAAATGGTCCTTCCAGGAAAGAGCCAAGCCACTGGAGCTAACAAGTCTGGCTTGTTTAAGGGACAGAAAGAAGGCCAGTGCCGCTCAATATGGTGAGCTGAGGTCAGAGGATACATCAGGGGGGCCTTGTTAGGACTATAATTATCCTTTTAAAAAGAATATTTTCACATATTTTTGGATTTGTGGCCATGTTCTGGAAGGTTTGGAATATGGGAAGTCTAACTATCAAGTAATAGAAAATTACTGATCTAGTTATTTGGGGAATTTGTTGTTGTTGTTGTTGTTGTTTGTTTATCTATTTATTTATTTGAGAGGGAGAGAGAGAAAGAGAGAGCGAGTAAAGTGGTGGGAGGTGGCAGGCAGAGAGAGAAGCAGGCTGAGCAGGGAGCCTGACATGGGGCTTGATCCCAAGACCCTGGCATCATGATATGAGCCAAAGGTAGATGCTTAACCAACTGAGCCATCCAGGTGCCCATACCTGTGGAATGTTATTCATTGTGATACACACAATCTATTTTTTTCTTGGTGAGGGAAGAACTTCCTGGTGAGACCTCATTTTTACCCACACAAAAAAAGGTTGATTCATCCATGCCCTCCATTGTTTCAACTTTCTGAAAAGTAAATCTTGATTACCTCCAAGGAAAATGCAATCCTTTGACACATCTCCTCCTCAGGGCAAAATATCTTTTGTGACTCAGAAGTGATTTATACTCCCAAAGGCAACAGGAAATTTACCAGGAGTGTCACTGATTGGACCCAAAATGGAGCACACTATTGTAAGGTTCCCTAAAACATCCCACTACATGCAAATACCATGTGCTTGGCATTCTTGCAGAAAAAAATGAGAAGCCAGAGTGCTCCAACTTCTTCCAGTGGCATTATAATGGATTGTTCCATGAGGAGAGCATTCACAATTTGCTCTATGAAGGCTAGAATCTTTGCGGGGGTGGGGGGGGGCTGTTTTTTGTTTTTGTTTTTGTTTTTGATTTTGGTTTTGTTTTGTTTTGTTTTTTGAGCAATAAAACCCCAGTACCTAAAATAGTGCCTTACCACAGAATGGATGCATAATAAATATTTGAATGAAAGTTGACAGGGTACTCTGCTACAAGCGGTTATTTATATTCAGATCAGATTAGTTGTTTGTATACAAATTAGAAATTCCCATTCAAGATTTTAACATTAACTGAAAAAATTTTTATGATCGACATATCTCTGGATCTCTTCACTGCATTTGAATTGCTAAGTTTTGCTAATCAGTCTTGGTATGACAATTCCAAAATGCCTATTTGTTTTGAATGTGCACTAAGAACAGAGAGCCATGCTGAGCTAGCAGCACTAAAGCAATTTGCAGGAAAAGAAAACTCAGTTTCTCCAGATGAATCCAGAGGAAAGTTTCTGTAAGTGTTGAAACTCAAACTTTATACCAGAGTTCTTAATGCATAATGAATCATTGAAAAGCAATTTGAAGCTGGAATGGTTTGCACAAAATGATTTATCGTGAGACTCAAGTTATTATCAGTTGCTCTTCTTGCAAAGGATGCATGGATGTTTTAACAGCCACAAGAACGCAGTTGTTGATTTGTCAACAGCTCTATGATCTTCCCAACCGCTGAACAGCGCCTTCTAGTGATAAGAACCAATTCAACATGGGGGTGACAGGCATGACTTCTGCAGCCACACTACTTCCTTACCAACCACAGAAACTTGTATGAAGCTCTCCATGCCTCAGTTACTGATCTCTAAAAATGTAAATAATAGTACACATTGCTTTTATTGGGAGTCTGCACTGAAAGGTCATCTTTTATTAAGAGCCAATTTACAGAAAACTTTGTTTTTAAATTTTACATTAAAACAATTCATAAAATCATCCTAATGTTTTATATACTTGAAATAATTTCTTCTTTGCTAATGAATTGAAACTGCTTCATTTGTTGGCAATTTGTTCATAAAAAGCTTCAGTTACTCTGAATATCTGAAGATTAACTCCGGTAAATGACTACTAGTAAAGCATCCCCCTGAATCTCAATGGTTAAACCAAAAGAAGTTTATTCTTGGCTCATGTAATGGTCCAATACATAGTAGTGGGGGTACTGGAGGGAGAGTGTCCCTTTACTAAGCAGTCATGCAGGCGCCCAGGCTGACAAAGCCTCAGCCATCTTCAACACATGGCTCCTAAGGTTTCCCCTAGCAATGGGCACTCCCAGTACTTGAGGAAGAAAGACATACAGGATTATATGAGAGGATTTAGGAGCCAGCCTTGGAAGAGTATACGTAGCTTCCGGCTACATTTCATTTATTCCATTGCCAGAATGTAGTTTCCACTCCTAACTGCACGTGGTTGAAAAATCTAGTCTTCCCATAATGGCCAGGACAAATTGAAATAAATATAATGAACACATAGCATTGTTATTACCATAATGTCCTTTCAGGGCCTCTACTATCTTGCTATGATGTTATGATCTATATCTTGATGTGACTGTGAAGAAACCTGGCTGGGGGAAGTTGCTACCCTCACTTTCTCAGGAGCATCTCAAAATGTAAAAAGCTCTTGTTACTCTGTCACAGGAAGAATAAATAGTATTTAAAATATGGTCAGTAAAACAGTCGAGGTGGAAAATAAATACAGCAAAAATCTTCAAGTGAAAACTAAAGTTTACAAACCACTAAAAATAGTATAATCTGTGAGCTGGCACCACAGCATTTTTGGCTAGTAGGTTTTTTCCTACATGGAAAATACTTAAGACCTTCACATGAAAATAAAAATGAACCTGGGGCACCTGGGTGGCTCAGTCAGTTAAGTACCTGCCTTCAGCTCAGGTCATAATCTCAAAGTCCCAGGATCAGAGCCCCACAGAGGGCTCTCTGCTTGGCAGTGGGTCTCCTTGTCCCTCTCCCCTCCCTTTGTGTGAGCTCTCGCTCTCTCTCTTTCTCTCTGCCTCAAATAAATAAATAAAACCTTTAAACTATTAAAAATTAAAATGATCCCTACGTGTGTATACCACCTTCGGCTCCTTTGTTTCCCCTCTGTTTTATCTCCAATATATAGAAAAGCACTAAAAATAGAATTTTAAATTTCATGGTTTTTTTTTCTTCTGGACTATCAATGAAAAGAAGCTAAGCAATTTTAATTAGATTTTATAATTTTTGTCCAATAAGTCTCTATGTTCAAAATTATTAAGAATTTCAAAACTGACAGCAGAGCATAAGCCAAGCATGGAATTTTCTGAGGGCAGGGACCTAACACCCATAAAGCCAGCCCTGTATACATGTGTATTTTCTCACCCATACCACACCACACAGTCTTCTTTACACTAATTACATCAGCAAGTCTTAAATTCACATCATGTGAGTCCTTCAACTACGATCTTGTTCTTCAGAACCGTTTGGCCACCCTAATTCCTTCACTTTTCCATGTAATTTTAAAATCAATTTGTCAATTTCTATAAAATGGCTGGCTGGGACTTTCTATAAAATGGCTAGAACTGTATTACACTGAATCTATACAGCCAATTGGGAAGAATTGACATCTTAACAATATTGAGTCTCCAATCCATGAACACATAATATCTATCCATTAATTTAAATCTTCTTTTATTTATTTTCATTAATGTTTGTAGTTTTCAGCATACAAATTGTGTTGATTTTTGTTAGCTTTTTACCTAAAGGTTGATGGTACAATTGTGGATAGTATATTGGTTTTTTATTTTCTAGATTGAAGGCATTTTCTTTCTTTTTTCATTAATTTAATTTCTTTTTATTTCAAATTCTAGTTGTTCATTGCCAGTATATAGAAATATTATTGACTTTTGTGTATACATTTTATATTTTTTGACCCTGCTAAATTCACCTGCTGCTTCTAAAGATTTTTTGGTAAACACTTTGGGATTTTCTATGTAGACATTCATGTCACCTGAAAATAAGGGTAGTTTTGTTTCTTCCTTTCCAATTTTATATTAATACATCCAACTACACTCCACAGGTGTTTAACTCTGTAGGCTTTTCCCACATTATTGAAATAAAGATTGTGTCCAATATACTGCCATTCAGAACTTTAACCCATATGGTTATGCTCTTCTTAAGGAAGTTAGTGATGATATTAAAGCAGATTAGACTTAAACAGATATCTGCATCTTTGCAATCCAGGTCTTAGCTCTAATTTAATATAGCACTAGTCTTCTTTATTTTGTTTATATTTATACATTAGTCAGTAAATTTTAATGTCTTTCTTCATATCCAAATTTTTATTTAATTAAATTTTTTAAATCATGAGGTTAGCTCCCAATTAGACATTGAAATTGTCCATATAAATCTTTATATTGTTTGAAGAAACCAGATAGCTTCCTAATAACCACCCATAATTTTCAATAGGAACCCCTAGTTGTATCTTCTAACTGAGTGGGATTTTCCACCTCTTTTGTTGTTGTTAATACAAGTTTACATAAACCCAGTCATCCATATCTCCAGGTGAGTTATCATTTTAATGGATAAATAATAGGAGAAGTGATCAATTTCTTTCAGGTTGACCTGATGACCAATTCACCAGGTAGCTGGTTAGCAGTTCTTCCCAGACCTGGCCTCCCTGAACCTAACTAAGAATAAAAGCACACTACTTAGATTATGCTATAGGAGTAAGTTATAGAGAACTTGAGAGGGAACTAACTGTCTGAGTTCCCTTGCTCCTTTGCAAGTCTCTTTCAATTGAACTAGTCATATCATTGAAATAGAAGTGGTTATGTTGGCCTAATGATCAAGAAACTGTCTCAGTTCTCTGTTTAATTTGGTTCCTCAGAAAATCTCCATATTTCATTTAGCTTCCTAGGTCTTTTATTAACTTTTATTATCATGACTACCACCAATGGTATTTGATGATGTTGAAAATCCAAATTGGGTTGGTCGGCTTGTTTGTTCACAGCTTCCCTTGAAATAAATGGTTTCAGTTAGATGAGACGAATGTAGAATCATTTGGGGGATCAATGATAAAATCTCAGGTTTGTAGATTGTTGTCAAGTAAAAAAAAAGGCAAGTGAGTTAATGCCCTAGCTGAGTAAACTAATGTAAAGCAAAGGAAAATCAAAATGTTAAACACTATTGAGTGCATAGTATTGCATCACTATATGAAGGAAGCTTTACAGTATAAAGAACTCACTCTTCTGGTTGTCATAAAATTATAAATATACCAGAGATCATAAATGCACTGAAAATCCCTCACGCCCACTCTCAGCCCATGAGGGTTGAGAGGACGAATTTAAGTCTTATCTATCTTCTAATCAATTTCCTGACTCAGTCATTAGTTACTCAGCAGTTTCTGATCAAGCCATTTCAAATGGTATCTGAGGCTAATGTTTTGTCCAATAGCTTACATCATTTGCAAGAGATGCTCTGAATTGATGTTGCTGTTCTTTTGGTGCCAAAAATATAAACAAAGACTGCCAAACATGATATGGTCCTTCAGAAGAAGTAATCAAATTGAATGCTTTTTTAACCTAGCAATTAATTATGAGACTCATTTCTAATATTTAGAAAAACATTTTATTTTTCATTAAAATATGGTCACTCCCTCTGATCACCTCTTTTCCCATCTGTAATTTAATGTTAATCCTTACCTCTCATTTAGAAAAAAAACAAAACAAAACAAGTCTCTCTTAAAGGTAATAGTCACCATTTTTTTCTATCCAAATTCAAGTCTTGTTCATGATATGTACCTTTCAGAAATCCCTATTTCTGTCCTTATCATCTTCTGCTCCAACATTCTCAAGAGTCAGATAATCTACATATCTTTTGTACAATATTAATAAAAGTGGAAATTTTGCTGTCATTTGTAAGATAGGATTTGTCACCACGTATTTGGCTGCTGATTAAAATTATCCAGAATAAAGGAATGATCGAGGTCGGGGGGCAACTTTATACATTTCTCTTTCTTTACTACACTCAATAAATATTTATTGAACGAGTGAAATCTATCTTTAAAAGAATATTTAACTTCCAAGAAAGTATTAGAAATCAGTTTATCTCTCCTCCCCCAAAATTGGATAACAGTAAGTCAGCTTTGTAGGAAATGAACTTGAGTCCCTGATAAAGCTTAGACCTTCAGAAGAGAGAAAAAAATCTGTGCGAGGGGAAAAAAATCCACGTGGCAAAAGGAGTCAACAAGAAGACATGTATGACTCCCCTGCAGTTCCAGGAGGGAAAAATAAAAGCCATCTGTAGAGTATTCCAGGAACAGCAGGTGTAGAAGAACGTAGCATATTCAAGGAGCAAGGAGGTCGACATGAATATAGGTGGGTCAGGATAGAATTCATCTTCGAGATACAGCAGTGCTGTGACCCCCTGCTCCGAAGCAAATTCCCCTGGGTCAAAAGGGACATAATCACACATATCCAAAATACAGTGTTGATGGTTCAGTTATGTATTAGAAAGCCAACAATTTCCCAGGTCCAGTAGAACCAATGAAACACAAAGGAGAAGGAAGAGAGAAGTGTAAAGAGAGAGAAGGGGGGGAGCTTAAAGGACTCATCCCCAAGTATCAGGAAAATAATAGTGAAAAGGTGAGGGCACTGAAAAGGTAGACCCTAAGGACAAGGCTCACTTGACTGAGAGACCAAATGGCCAGAGGGCAAGAGCGCCACCCTGAGCGCAGAGACGCGTGAGGCGGGCCTGTGTGTCTGTGGGTGCTTTGCTTCGTTCTCTGCAGCTCCATTTTCTTCCCTTAAAATGAGGGCATCAATTATTCCAGTATTTCATCATATTTAAGGATCATTAGTCTTTCTTTCTTTTTTTAAATTTTATTTTATTTCATATTGTTTCAGTGTTCCAAAATTCATTGTTTATGCACCACATCCAGTGCTCCATGCAATATGTGCCCTCCTTAATACCACCACGCTCACCTATCCCTCTCCCTTCCAAAAGCCTGTTTGTTTCTCAGAGTCCATAGTCTCTCTTGGTTTGTCTTCCCCTCGATTTCCCCCAACTCACTACTCTTCTCCATCTCCAAATGTCTTTCTTTTAAGCTGAAAACATTTCTCTTGCATCTACATGATACAGCAGTACTTTTATATACTCAATGACCAGGAAAATAAATAGCAAAAAGTTAATAATAAGAAATAATAATTTAAAATGAATTATCTTGGGGCACCTGGGTGGCTCAGTTGGTTAAGTGACTGCCTTCGGCTCAGGTCATGATCCTGGAGTCTGGGATCGAGTCCCACATCAGACTCCCTGCTTGGCAGGGAGTCTGCTTCTCCTGCTGACCTCTCTCCTCTCATGCTCTCTCTCTCTCTCAAATAAATAAATAAAATCATTTTAAAAAATGAATTATCTTATTAGCCATATGTCTAAACATGGAAAAAAAACTTTTTCAATATATAGAGGTATATTATGTATACAGCTGACAGAGTATGGATGCATTGTATGAATATAGATTTCTTCACACCTCTGCATAGCCTTCCCAGAAATCAGAAAGCAGCTCCCATGTCACAAACCATAAGACAATCACCCCATATTTGTTCTATGCTTTTTCTTCCAGCCTTTGGGTGGATGACTTCTCTCTAAAGTGAAATGAGATCATCCCAAGATAATAACAGATTTGAATGATTTTTTTCAATAAATATTTTGGAAGTACACATTGCTATTTTGATGCTACACTATATCAGGATAAATTGATCCGAAGTCTTCAAGTAAAAGTCACAATTAATTTCTTCACACGACAAAGATGGATATGCACATTTAAAATGAAAAGGAAAAAATGTTTATTACCTGAAACATTCATCCATTTCAGTAAATCTGGAATGCTGAAATTGACCTTTGCATTTTCATCTCAATAAGAAAGTTATTGAAAAGTAAAAAAATATAAAAGTACTATTTGGGGAGAAATGTAAGTGAAGTTAAAAAAAAATAAGGGCTGCCTTCTGCAATATTACTAACCATATCAGAGTAGGAAGCAATCTAACGTTTGCATATATGTTGACTGTCTGGAACTGATGTGACTCATGGAAACGAGTGAGTGGAGAGAGCATGCAGCAAGTAATCAGTAAACCTAGCCTCTCTCTTAATCGCCAGCTGTAATGACAGACTTGGGACCTCTCACAAACATTTAACTTGTCTGGGTCCCCACGCAGTACCAGTAGAGAACAGTCTTTGCCCTACTTAGTTCAGGCTTATTGTCAATATTGCTTCTGTTTTCATCCTCAGTCACCTTTCATTCAGTAAACACATACTGAGCTTTAAGGGGTCGGTGCTATGAAGAACCAAAGACAAATAAAGCAAAACGCTTGCCTCCAGGAGGAATGATTCTAAAATGTATATAAATAACCAGCAAGAAAATGCAATCGATAAGCAATGAAGTGATAACGTCAAGTACTGTAGGCATTCGAAGGATGGAGAAATTACGCCCGTAAGTGGGCATTGTAAGGGACTTCAAGGCAATGGTTGTGCCATGTGGAGAATGCATAGGATTTAAATGGGTGGAAAAGTGAAGACAAAGTTTGAGGTAAAAGGAAGTGCTTGGGCGAAATCACAGTGATAATAAAATTTTTGTTGTGTTTTGGCAAGTTTAAGAAATGGGGACTAAACTAAACTCAGACGTGTAAGGAAGCCAGGTGAGTAAACACCCTCAAATGGCTGAAAACCACGTTGCCCAGACTCACCAGGCCCTGAGTGAACTAGCGAGCCCATGTGCCATGTAAAGGCTCACAATTTAATTCTAAAAAGAAAAAAGAAGTACAGCGTGACCTGACTCAACTACCCACAATCTATATCGACTTCACAGAATATTCTGAGTTAGAAAGCAAAGGCTGGGGGCGGGGGTGGAGGGTGTGCCTGGGTGGCTCAGTCAGTTATGTGTCTGCCTTCAGCTCAGGTCATGATCTCAGCGTCCTGGGATGGAGCCCCACGTCGGGCTCCCTGCTCAGCAGAGGGTCTGTTCCTCTCTCTCTCTTTCTCTCTCTCTCTCACTCAAATAAATAAACAAAATCTTCTTAAAAAATGAATGAATGAAAGGGCAATTGAGATATTAAAGCAGAAAGGAAGGGAATTTGTGCAATCATGCACAACATTGAGTGGCATACTGAGGAATTTTCTGCTTAAACAACCTCTTAGAATGGGAGAAGCAGTTAATCCCCTATCAGTCAGGTCGTACCTACTATATGCCAAAGACTGCTCTGGGTACTGGGGGTACAGTAGTGAACAAAACCACTGAAGTCTTTGTCCTTGTGGACCTCCCATTCAAATGGGCAGAGAAAAGTGACAAGTATACAATGCCAGGTGGTGCAATGAAGAAAACTAAAGCCACGTAAGGAACTGGAAGTGTCGAGGGGAGAGGCTGTTTTGGGTTAAGTGGTTCTGGAAAGTATCTTAGATGAAGTGACATTTGAACAGAGATAGGAAAGCAAGCAGTGAAAATACCTAAGGGAAGAATTCATGAAGCAGAAGAAACATCAAGAGCAAATGTCCTGGGGCAGCATCTTGCACAGACAGTGACTGAATAGCAAAGAAGGCAGTACAGTGTAAGGAGCGAGGGAAGCACAGATGAGGGGGGAAGAAATAGCCAGGGCCCATGTCAGGCAGAACCTTGTAGGCCACGGTAAATACTGGGGTTTATTCACTAAGCAAGTGATCATTGAAGGGCTCATTAGGGCCAGTGAGTGACATTTTCAAAGACTCATTTTGCTTGCTATGTGGGCAAATGCATGATGGTAGGAATGATGACAGTGGAAGCAGAGGGACAGTTAGGGTACTATTGTACTATTCCAGGTAAGTTTTTCTTTTTTTTTTTTAAGATTTATTTATTTCTTTTGAAAGAGTGATCCCGGGAGGGGCAGAGGGAGAGAACCTATCATGCAGACTCCCCACTAAGCGAGGAGCCCGAGGCAAGTCTCCATTTCAAAGCCCATGAGATCATGATCTGAGCCAAAACCAAGAGCTGGTTGTTTAACTGACTGAGCCACCCAGGTGTCCCTCCAGGTGAGCTTAAAAGCAACTATTAAGTACCTACTAAATGATAGACAGTGCAAGCCTGAAGACTTTAATTTTTTTTTTAAAAAGTGCTTTTGGCCTTTAAGAGCAGAGAGTAAATGTAATAGGACCTTAGGTTAGAATACAGATGACAAAGAAGATGTCACACAGATGGGAAAAATCATAACACTTAAACCCTTCCCACCTTAAGAGATAAAATTATAGGGTCAGTGAAAATTATAGAAAGGGAGGTTATGAAGAGATTTCATTGGATAGAGCTCTACTATGTGTCCCATCTCTCCAAAAGGCAGTACTTTCTTTTTTACTTCAAGCCTAGTGACATGGTTTTTGTTATGGTCTGAAAGTGTGTATCCCTATAAAATTCATATGCTGAAGCCCTACCCCCCAATGTGATATTATGTATTGGGAATTGTTACATGGTAGTAGAAGGTGGGAACTTTGGGAGTTAATTAGTTTTAAACGAAGTCATGATGGTGGAGCCCCCAGGATGGGATTAGTGCCTTTATAAGAAGAGGAGGAGTCACCAGATTCCCCTTCTCCCTCTCTCTGACTCTCCCTCCCCCTTCTTCTCTCCTCCCTCCTCTATCCCTCTCCCTCTACCCCCTTCTCCCATCATGTGAGGATACAGAGAAGGAGGACCTCTACAAGTGAGGAAGAGGGCCCTCACCAAGGACTGAATTCGCAGGCACCTTGGTCTTGGACTTCCCAGCCTCCAGAACTGTGAGAAATAATTGTCTGTTGTTTAGTCCACTTGGTATTTTGTTATTGTAGCTCAAGTTATGATAGTTTTCAGTCTCCTCTGGGAACTTAATTTGTTTCTCTGGAAATTAGGAGATATAATAGAGTGATGCCTGATGTCTTACAATTTTAAGACAAAGGCAAGCTGATTAAACCTGGTAGAAAATTCAAAGGAAAAGTGGGTCATTGGTAATGGCTGGGAGTTGTCAGGGGCAAAGTTTGCGTAAGTGTTCATGGGGACCAGATGGAGGCCCCATAAGAGTGAGCCCGTGTGAAACCATATTTAGAATTGGAGGGGGAGAAACCTCAGAAAAAAAGAAGTCTTGCTTAAATTTCATTTTTTAATGGCCCCAAATTGTTTCCATCAACTCTCAATGCAGATATTTTGAGGAATAATAGTGTGTAACATGTCCTTTTCAATTATTCTGTGTCATTGTTATCATATGAATCTTAGGTCAGCAAAATTAGGTTGATATAACCTGTCCTCAGTTCACATCACATTTCTCAATTTGTCCAGACCCGGTCCCTCATCTTTGGTCTCCTTTATCCCTCTAACTTCCCTTGTCTTCCTCTCCACCACCTCTCACGCCCACCCAGTGCAGTGCATTTACTCTTCCCCTCAAAAACTATGCTTTTGAAATGTTGATATCTATCAGCTTTGTTCAACCATTCCCTATTCTATTCATTAGAATAGTTGTTTCTAAGTCTTCATTATTTCAAAAAATTGCCGCAGCGAACATTCCTATGTGTGCCTCTTTAGGCATATGTAAAAGAATTTCTCTGGTAATGTGCCCAGTAATAGAACTTCTGGGTCTTTAGAGTATGAACCTGCTTAGTTCTGTTAAACAATTTCTCACTGTCTCCAGATTTTTAAAAAATTTTGCTTCACACTTACAGTTTAGAGTTCTCATTTCCCCCATATTGTTGCCTCTACTCAGTATTATTAACTTTTTATTTTTGTTGTTTTAGTAGGTATAAGGTTCTAGCTCACCACCTCTTGCTGGGGTATACAAATGCATCTTTTTTTTCTTTATTTCTTTATTTATTTTTATTTCTTTTCAGCATAACAGTATTCATTGTTTTTGCACCACACCCAGTGCTCCATGCAATAGGTGCCCTCCCTAAAACCCATCACCAGGCTCCCCTATCCTCCCACCCCCCCCCCCCCCCCCCCCCCCCCCCCCCCCCCCCCCCCCCCCCCCCCGCCCCTTCAAAACCCCTCAGGTTGTTTTTCAGAGTCCATAGTCTCTCATGGTTCATCTCCCCTTCCAATTTCCCTCAACTCCCTTCTCCTCTCCATCTCCCCATGTCCTCCGTGTTATTTGTTATCTTAATAGTCTTTGAAAATAGCCAATTCTCACGCTACAGAACAGGAAATAATGGTGTCTACTATGTACCAGGCACTCTACAACAAACTTGTCTTATCCATCACTCACTTAAAACTTAAAATCCATAAAAACAGTTACTGATTTTTATCTCTATCTTTTAGGTGAAGAAACAGAGACTCAAATTGTTAGATAAAAATATGACAGCACAAAATAGTGAAACAGGATTCAAACTCTTGCTTTATTTACAAGCGCATGCTTTCCTCCCAACTGCCTCTAAACATGAATATACACAAAGTAGGAAAGAGGATGCATTGTATGTGATTTTTTTGTTTTGTTCACTTTTAAAGTTGAAAGCTCATTTACCACAATAAAAACAAAGTATTATTTAGGAGATTACTTTAGAACTAAGCTCAAGCTATTTTAGAACATGAAAAAGGGACACTCTGGGTTAAATCAGTTCTCTAAAACCGAAGGTACAAACAAAACGATAAAAGGGAAAGATAAATCATCACGAAGTGCTCACAACAATCTGAGAAAATAATGGCTCGTTTTCCTGGTGGCATTAGCCATCCCTCCTTCAGTTGTTATTCATAAAAGGACTGGTGGATTTAGATAAAATGCAAATACACGGTATACATCTTGAGAAGAGCCCTAATTTCTAGCCGAAGTACTTACTCCACCCTCCTGGAGTTCCAGTAATCGTTTACGCAGCGCCTGTGCCAAGAAGCCCAGTGAGTGTAGGGCTCTTAGAGGAGTAGTGGGAAAGAAGTTTCCCAGATACACTTTCTCCCTAAACACCAGATCAGGAGTGCGCATGTGCGTTCCCAGGTTCGTGATTGGGACAGGCAGGAATGTCACTCTGTTGGGGCCTGAGAGGCTGGTTCCCTCTCTACTTACTACTCCAGGAAAGCACATGCTTAACTCTTTGAAGACGTTGGAAGGCAAACTATCATCAATCTCTCTAATTCACGCCAGTAAAATTTCTGGGTGTTCTGCAATCTCCTTAAGATTGAGGAAAACAGCTCTCTCTTTTTCTGGGTGGAGGCAAGATAGCATACTGGTGATGGAAGTGGGACCTGGCGTCACAGCGGCGAGGGCCCCTTGCTCACTCAACTTCTCATTGGTGGACTGAAGACAGCAAGAACACTGACCTCATAGGTTTGCTGTGAAGATTTAATGAGATAATAGATGTAAAAATTTGCTAGCAGTGGGAAAACAAAGAACCACAAACCGGGGGGTGGAGGAGGTGTTATACAACATTATTTTCTCACAGTTCTGGGGCCTACAACTCCAGAATCAGGGTCGTTCCTTCTTAATGCTTTGAGGGAAGGATCTGTTCCAGGACCCTCTCTGCTGCTTTATAGATGGCTGTCTTCTCCCTGGGTCTTCACATCATCCTCTTTCTATAGATGTCTCTTCCTGCCCACGTGGCATTCTTTTTTTTTTTTTTAATTTTATTTTTTTTTTATTTCTTTTCAGCATAACAGTATTCATTGTTTTTGCACCACACCCAGTGCTCAATGCAATACGTGCCCTCCTTAATACCCACCACCGTGGCATTCTTTTTAGAAGGACGCTAGTCCTATTGGGTTAGGGGACCATCCCGTATGACCTCATCTTAATTAATTACATCTGCAATGACCCTATCTTTAAGTAAGGTCACATTTTGAAGTACTGGGGTTTAGAACTTTTGAGGAGATAAAATTTTGAGGTGATAAAATTCAACTCACAGCAATGTATACAAAGTGCCTGATTCATAATTAAACCCCATTAAACATTAGGTACTTAAAATTTTAGTATCTCTCTCTAGCCAATAGGTTCTATAAAGTGCGGGTTATAAAAGCTATCAGCACTCCTCCTTACTCTTCTTTGAGGTCCACAGGACATCGATTCTTCTCTCCAATAGATTCTCAGTCAGCAATTCAGAAAGTAAGAACTAGAAAAGTTTGAATCTAATCATAATATTTTATCAGTTGCTCTGAAGTCAGGCAATTGAGAAAAAAGTGTAGGGCACCATACTCTCTCTGTGTAGGCTACAGATGTGTGTGTGTATCTATACATATATACATAGTGTGCATGTGTGTCCGTGTTGTATGGACAACATGTTGGGTTCACCATCAGGCTGACCTGTGCTCAAATCCTGGCTACCTGATTTTTAACTTTTTTCACTGTCAGGTTCATCATCTGTAAACTGCTCAACAATCCCCATCTCAGAGTGTTGCTGTAAGTATTAAATGAAATAAAATATCTAAAATACCAGCAAAGTTCTGGTGAAGATGAAGCCACTCATTAAATGGAATGTACACTAAGATAATTATTAATATTATTCAATGGGAGCACCTAGGTGGCTCAGTCTGTGAAGCTTCTGACTTGATTTCAGTTCAGGTCACTATCTCAGGGTCGCAAGATCATGCCCCCACATCAGGCTCCATGCTGTGCGTGAAGCCTGCTTAAGATTCTCTCTCTCTCTCTATGGGAGAAGATATTTGCAAATGACAGTACAGACAAAAGGCTGATATCCAGGATCTATAAAGAACTTCTCAAACTCAACACACACAAAACAGATAATCATGTCCAAAAAAAATGGGCAGAAGACATAAACAGACACTTCTCCAATGAAGACATACAAATGGCTATCAGACACATGAAAAAATGATCATCATCACTAGCCATCAGGGAGATTCAAATTAAAAACACATTGAGATACCACCTCACACCAGTTAGAATGGCCAAAATTAGCAAGACAGGAAACAACGTGTGTTGGAGAGGATGTGGAGAAAGGGGAACCCTCTTACACTGTTGGTGGGAATGCAAGTTGGTGCAGCCACTCTCGAGAACAGTGTGGAGATTCCTCAAGAAGTTAAAGATAGAGCTTCCCTATGACCCTGCAATTGCGCTACTGGGTATTTACCCCAAAGATACAGATGTAGTGAAAGGAAGGGCTATCTGTACCCCAATGTTTATAGCAGCAATGGCCACGATCACCAAACTGTGGAAAGAACCAAGATGCCCTTCAACGGACGAATGAATAAGGAAGATGTGGTCCATATACACTATGGAGTATTATGCCTCCATCAGAAAGGATGAATACCCAACTTTTGTAGCAACATGGACGGGACTGGAAGAGATTATGCTGAGTGAAATAAGTCAAGCAGAGAGAGTCAATTATCATATGGTTTCACGTATTTGCGGAGCATAACAAATAACACGGAGGACATGGGGAGATGGAGAGGAGAAGGGAGTTGAGGGAAATTGAGGGGGGAGATGAACCATGAGAGACTATGGACTCTGAAAAACAACCTGAGGGTTTTGAAAGAGCAGGGGGTGGGAGGTTGGGGGAGCCAAGTGGTGGGTATTATGGAGGGCACGCATTGCATGGAGCACTGGGTGTGATGTAAAACTATGAATTCTGTTATGCTGAAAAGAAATGAAATAAAAAAAATTATAAAAAAAAAAGATTCTCTCTCTCCCTCCCCTCTGCCCCCACCAAAAATAAACAAATAAATAAGATAGTATTTAATTGGAGTCACATCATTTGAACAGTTAACCTGAGATTGAACTGCCTGCTTGGTTAAAAAAAAAAAAAAAGGAAAAAGGAAGAAAAAGTGTGTAAATGGTGATGAGGATTGTTCTGCCTATTAGTCTTCTTTATTCTGTAGTTCTATATTCATTACATATACATATTACACCATATTGTTGTATACATGAAACCTCAAATACTGGGCTTCATAGATGATACAACACTTTGTCAGGAATAATTCTCCCTCATTACCACACGGGCTGACTTCAGAAACTAACCAGCCCTTCACGAGCTACCGCTTCGTGTTATTACCATCATGATATCAGACTCTGTGCCATTGTTTGCCGAGTCTCTGAGCTTTCTCCCCATTTGAGAGTAAACACTTGAAGAAATAAGGAATAATCCTGGACTTGGTTTACATTTTGCTCACTCCTGCCTTTCACTGGAGTCTTAAACACCATCAAATTTGGTGAAAGCCCTGGATTAACATAATCCCCAACACTGGTTGAGGTAAGGCACTCTCCTTTCCTGCTTCAAGTCCTATTTCTCTTACTTTCGTTAATTCGTGCTGAGGGAGGTGTCCTCATCACTCCTTCTGGGGCCCAGACTGTCCTCCCAGAGCACAGATAGGTTGAATTCTTTAATCTGCTGGATTTATGGAATTTTCCATATACTTGAATTTTATACATTTCTGTGTTAATTTCAGAGATGGTTCCAGTTCTAGCTTTGCAGACACAAGATTCTAAACCATAATTTAAGATTTAATAAGCACTTATGTTTATCCAAGCAGCTTGAGTTTCTCCCAACTGCAACAGCATCCCTGGCCTAAACTGTTAAATAATTATTATTATTTAGTTTTTATTTATCTTATCAATCCACAAGACTGCTGGTTTGTAAATAAAAAGCACATTTCAAATGAATTTGCTGCCTTCAATCCCACTTTTAAGATTTTCCACATTGATTTCTAAAGTTCTCAGTATAATATTGTCTACCTAGTGAGTTCTGTAACACACTGGGATGATTAATTGATATTGAAGAGGTATGCACCAACAAGATTGGGTTGATTTTATTACTGATTAATGTACTCAGTTACTCTGTAAAGCATATGCCTGCTGGGACCCTGGTATTTTTAAAACCTCTTCAAAACATCACAAGCATGGTCAATATCTCAAAAATATCAACAACTGTGATTCCAAGATCATATTACTGAGACATTTAACAGATGAGTGGCCAATGACTAAAAATCTTTAACAAAAGATCTTCCATAACAGGTTCCATAACAGGTTTTATTTAGCCAATTCCAGGACACAAGGGAGAAAAAAAAAAATCATCTGTTTGCCAAAAGCATCTCATAAAGTCAATTACCTTAGAAGCTCATGATTAAAAACTGTAAGACTAAAGCAAATTTTCTTCAAATATTACTTGCGGGATAAATAGGCTGTAAGAGTCAAGAAATCACATGTTTAACCACACAGTGCAGTTTTTTTCTTTCTTCTAGCAATGTACATTATCTGAGGATTCAACCAAGTCCAGAAAAGGTATTTTAAGGAAAATGAAGAGGGATGCTATAAAAAAGAAAGATACAAAAAAGAGAACAAGGAGGCACTTTTGTTTTACTTCTAGAGTAGGAGGGGGTAAAGAAAGCAGAGAGGCTGAAAAGTTGGAAATCAGTAACGGGCAGACCAAGGTCATCGGAACAGGGCCCCTCACCATGCAACTCAGCAGATCAGGCCAAAAGCAACATTCTCGCTGCAGCCCAGCTTCAGTCCTGGAATCTTGTAAATCAAATTTTTTTCATCCTTTGTTTTTACTTCACTTGATAGTCCATCAACCTTCTTACTTCACTGGTTTTTCCAGTATCTTTGACAAGTACCAGGCTTTTTTCCTCAAATACAAATATCTTTTGAATAGTATATTTGATTTCTGTGAATTTATTTTTTGGTAAATGCGTTTGTCCATATTCTTTCTAGAAAGAGGAAAACATTACTAGTTCAGTTCATTGATACTATTGAATCTTCTGGTAAATATCTCTGTGCAGACACCTGGTGCCTTGATATCCATGCAGACGCTTTGTTTTCTACTTCACAGGAGGCGTGGGAACAACATGATACCTAATCGCGTTTCCAGGACAATTCTGAAACCCTAACTCAGAATCTTTCAATCCATGGAGGACTGTCTTGTGTTTTAGCAAAGATATGCTGCCCCTGCAGTTTCTCCTTTGCAAATTCCCATGACCGATACAACAATGCAAAATTGCTGCTATAGGGGCGCCTGGGTGGCTCAGTGGGTTAAGCCTCTGCCTTCGGCTCAGGTCATGATCCCAGGGTCCTGGGATTGAGCCCCACGTTGGGCTCTCTGCTCAGCACGGAGCCTGCTTCCTCCCTCTCTCTCTGCCTGTCTCTCTGCCTACTTGTGATCTCTCTCTGTCTATTAAATAAATAAAAATCTTTTTTTTTTAAAAAGCCCTATATTTTAAAAAAATTGCTGCTATAGTGACCCTGCACCCTACTAACCAGACATGACTCTAGTTGAAATCTTTGTTTGAAATATGGGTTAAGTAGTGTTTTAAAATGTTCTGTCATGAGTCAATAAAGTCACTATTCCTTCAAAACTCCTCTGTGACTCATATTGAGCAACAGCAGTGTGAGGTACCATGGAATTATTGGTAGACCACCGCAACTGCGAAGTCAAATGCCCTTGTCTTTCAGTCACAAAGAAACCTACTCTGATAGTCGACTGAAATTTCCCACTGGGTAGGGAAACATTTTCCTCATCTTCAGTCATCATTGGACAAGTGACCCACTTCTGAAACTCTCAGTCCCATGAGTTTACCCATCAATGTGATGACGACCCTGTATCCATTCCCATTTTCTCTTTCTGCATCAGCCTCATGGAGCAGAGTCAGTGATTAAGTCAGAAACAGCAATAACCATTTCTAGGAAACAGTGCAGAACTTCCTTCAAAGACCTCAGGTGATACAATGGGCTCCAATCTGCCATTTTACGGCTCTAAGTAACTGATATAGCAACTTGACAAATTGCAATCAAGATGGAGATTTTATTTTGTCTGCTCTAGATGATTTTCACACATTTCCAACATCCTGTAAAATTTAATCTGCAATATCTCCAGGGGTTCATATCCTAAAAGAAATCAAATAGGCCTATAAGAGAAACCAGTTAGCCTGAGAGAAACATATTACACCCAAAATACTCTTCCCATTTCCTTTGTTCTACTTGCTATTTTATTGGTTAAAGACACATTGAAAACCCTGCACCTTTCTGCTGGGCTATCCTTGGTGATGACTAATCTTAGGAACCTGATTTCTACATTTCTCACTATTAACTAATGCTTGCATTTACTTTGCTGTAGGAAGAACACTGGAAGAATTAGGGATGGCTAAGAGTCGACCATGGATTGTACAGATTTGGGACTGGATGAAAGTGTTCTGCTGGCCAGAAGAAATTTCTTAAATCCATGTCAAACATTTCCTTCTCAGCTAACTTCTATTTAACACCTTCTCACTTAGTTAATAACTGTCTGAGACATTAAAGGATGAAACCACGTCAAGCATTGCTTTGGAATGTGAGAGCAGAAATATCTGTATCTTGGAACAAGCAAGTAAACACAGGAAAATAAGGCAACAATGTAGGCATTACTTCATCTAGTCCCAAGGGACTACACTTGATCCTTTCTAGTCATCTTCCTTTACAATAAATATGAGTGTTCAGAAGTCAGTAAGCCATCTGATTTATTATATAAAAGATCAAGAATACATAGTAGTGGGGCACCTGGTGGCACAGTCCGTTAAGCATCCAACTCTTGATTTTGACTCAGGTCATGATCTCTGGATCGTGAGATTGAGCCCTGAGTCGGGCTCTGTGTTCTCTGCTTGAGAACCCAACTCTCCCTCTCTCTCTCTCTCTCTCTGTCTGCCCCTCCCCCTGCATGCACAATCATGTTCTCTCTAAAAATAAATAAATAAATCTTTTTTTTTTTAAGAGAGAATACATAGCAGTATTGATGATTCTTGGAATTTTTATTTTACAGCTTTCTGCTCTAGAATTTTCCTTATGTAATTAATATCTAAGCTAATAGTTACTCAGAGGAAGATCACAAAGTATAGCTAAGAACAGCAAGAAACTGTGTTCTTCTTATCAAGAACTGTGCTTTTCAAAATGGTTTCAAGGGGTTCCTGTAAAATTCCATGCAGTTTTTGTCCTAGCTAATACATTTTTAAAACCATTAAACAAATTAAATAGGTTTTTAATCTTATTGTAGATTTTGGTATGCCTTGGAAAAGATTTAGAATAGGTTGTTCAAATGCATTTGACCAAGGAAAACTTTGTTTAAACAACATCAATTAACAGTTGATCTGTTATACATTACAGTTTTGAAAGAAGCTGGTACAGGAATATGGAAATCCTGAAGGTACAAAATACCAAAGTCAAAGAAAAAACATAACCATTGCACCACAGCCCTTTCTAGTGTACCAAAAACTTCCCAAATGTATAGCATGGAGTGATTTCCTGCGGCTGTATCTTCTGCTGCCTGCCCCAGTGCAGAACTAATCCGTTCTTCCTGATTTTTCCTTAGATGACTTCTTTATCTACACCAGAGAAAGCAAGTGATACAGATGACTGGTAAAACTGAGGATTTAACAATTTCTAGGATCACATTTGCTTGCCACAGTTTGGCAATTCTCAGAGTAAAGTCATTTCACATTCCCATGACCAAAATGAAACTTAGATCTCACGAGAGATGGACTATCTTAGATTTTCTCTTCTCCTGCCAACCAACACCCTATCAGAGCAATTGTCCTAACAGATTTTTTTAGATTTGGGTGGGGTTTTTTTTCCTAACATAATCCTCTACAACATTTAATATTTAACAGTATAGTTGTGATATTATAAAGCCTTTTAGAAATCTACAAAATGCTTTTTCTTTACTTCGGTTTCATTGTAAAATAATGATAATAATATATGCTTCATGGGGTTTCTTGAAGATTCGGGAATGTATATCAAGTACAATGACTAGGATAGAGTACACTCAAAAAATGTATTTCCCCTTTTCTGCCCTATTGACGCATATATTCCTCCTTTCCCAGCTGGCCTTTTGCAACTGGTGTAGAAATACATGAGCATCAGGAATGTCAAATGACTGTATTGCCCCCCAATTTTTTAAACCCAATTATCAATTGGAAATAAATATTTCTTTTAAAAATTTACATTCATTCTGAGTATTTATTTATGAAATATACTCAAAATCAAAATAAAAATGGTTAGGCATAGTTCTGGAAAAGCAAGAACATTATTTTTTTAAGATTTATTTATTTATTTTAGAGAGGGGGAGAGAGCTTGTGCATGCATGCATGAGCAGGGGAAGGGACAGAGGAAGAGGAAGAGAGAATCTTCAAGTGGACTTCCTACTGAGTGTGGAGCCTGACATAGGGCTTGATCTCATGACCCTCAGATCATGACCTGAGCCAAAACCAAGAGTCCAGGCACCCAACCAACTGAGCCATCCAAGGTTCCCAAAACAAAAATTTAATGAGTAGTATTTGGGATAGATATACATATACAAAACATAGAATTTTTTTTTACTGTTTTTTTTTTTAACTTTGTTATTTTAAGTTTTTATTTTAATTCCAGTTAGTTCACATACAGTGTTATATTAGTTTCAGGTGTACAATATGGTGACTCAACCCTTCCATACAATATCCGGAGCTCATCGCAGCAAGTGCCCTCCTTTATCCCCATCACCTATTCTATACATCCTCCCACCCCACTCCCCTCTCATAACCATCAGTTTGTTCTCTTTAATTAAGAGTCTGTTTCTTAATTTCTCTCTCTCTCTCTCTCTCTCTCTCTCACGTTTTTCCCCTTTGCTCATTTGTTTTGTTTCTTAAATTCCACATACTTATTTCACTTAGCATTATACTCTTTAGCTCCATCCATGTCATCTCAAATGGCAAGATTTTATTCTTTCTACGGCTGGGTAATATTCTATTGTGTATATATATACACATCTTCTTTATCCATTTATCAATCAGTGAATATTTGGGCTGCCTCCGTACCTTGGTTACTGTAAATAATGCTGTTATAAACATGAGGGTGCACATAATCCATTTAGGATTAGTGATTTTGTATTTTTGGGGTAAATACCCAGTGGTGTGATTGCCAGATCATAGGGTATATCTATTTTTAATTTTTTGAGGAACCCCCATACTAGTTACTCAGTGACTACACTAGTTTGTATACCAACAACAACATAAGAGGGTTCCTTTTTCTCCACATTCTCACCAATACTTGTTGTTTCTTGCATTTTTATTTCAACCATTCTAACAGGGGTGAAGTGATATCTCATTTTGATTTGATTTGCATTTCCCTGATGATGAGTGATCTTGAGCATCTTTCATGTGTCTGTTGGTCATCTGGATGTCTTCTTTGGAGAAATGTCTGTTCATGTTCCTTTAATCCCTGTTAAATAACATTAGACAAATGACATTCTCACTAATGATTCTATGTCCAGCCTTTCAAATTAGGTAATCTATGTGGAATTTTAATTATACAACCACATTTAAAATTTTTCTCATGGCAGCAATGTAACCTGGATTATAAGAGACTGGTGTTTTAATCCTCTCTATGAGCTTTTTTTTTTAAGATTTTAGTTATTTATTTGTCAGAGAGAGAGAGACAGAGACAGGCAGGGGGAGAAGCGGGCTCCCTGCCAACCAAGGAGCTTGATGGGGGACTCAGTCCCAGGACCCTGGGATTATGACCTGAGCTGAAGGTAGACATTTAACCAACTGCGCCACCCAGGCATCCCTGTCTATGGGCTTTTAAGCAAATAGCTTCTTCAAACTATAGATTGTGTCTATTTAAAATAATATAATAATATAATGGAATAATAATATCACACTAAGGATCAAATTAGATAATTAATAAGCTCCATGAATCTAAAAATTCCACTCAAGAGAATCTGACTTTCACAACTTGGTAAAGAGAACTACTCATGGTGAAATACAGTAGTTCTTAAGATACAAACATAGTTACTGGTAAATAAGTGCCCTTGATAATGATAGAAGGAGATTTAGAAATCTCCAAGAAGGGAGGATAGAATGCTGCTCAGACTTTCGAGAGAAGATCCACCACAGACAAGACAATGAAGAACTTTGTCATGCTGAATAGTTTGGATCTGATTTTGTTTTTTTTGTTTTTGTTTTTATATTATGTTAGTCACCATACAGTATATCATTAGTTTTTGATGTAGTGTTCCATGATTCATTGTTTGTGTATAACTCCCAGTGCTCCTTGCAATACATGCCCTCCTTAATATCCATCAACAGACTCACCTTTCCTCCCACCCACCTCCCTTCTAAAACTCTCAGTTTGTTTTCCTTCAGTCTATAGTCTCTCATGGTTAATCTCCCACTCCAGTTTTCACCCCCTTAATTTTTCCCTTCCTTCTCCTAATGTCCTCCATGTTATTCCTTATGTCCCACAAATAAGTGAAACCATATGATAATTGACTTTCTCTGTTTGACTTATTTCACTCAGCATTATCTCCTCCAGTCCCACACATGTTGATACAAATGTTGGGTATTCAATCTTTCTTTTTTTTTTAAGATTTTATTTATATATTTGACAGACAGAGATCAAAAGTAGGCAAAGAGGCTGGGTGGGGGTGGGAGGAGGCTCCCCACTGAGCAGAGAGCCCAATGCAGGGCTCGATCCCAGGACCCTGGGATCATGACCTGAGCTAAAGGCAGAGGTCTCAACCGACTGAGCCACCCAGGCGTCCCAGGTATTCAACCTTTCTGATGGCTGAGTAATATTCCATTGTGTATATGGACCACATCTTCTTTATCCATTCATCCAATAAAGGGCATCTCACCTCTTTCCATAGTTTGGCTATTGTGGACATTGCTACTACGAACATTGGGGTGCCTATGGCCCTTCTTTTCACTACATCTGTATCTTTGGGTAAATATCCAGTAGTGCAATTGCTGGGTCATAGGGTAACTCAATTTTTAATTTTTTGAGGAACATCCACACTGTTTTCCAAAGTAGTTGTACCAACCTGAATTCCCACCAACCGTGTAAGAGGGTTTCCCTTTTGCCACCACCTCTTCAACACTTGTTGTTTCTTGCCTTGTCAATTTTTGCTGTTCTAACTGGTGTAAGATGGTATCTCAGTGTGGTTTGATTTGAATTTCCCTTAATGATAATGATGATGAACACTTTTTTCATATGTTATTATCAACAGCTATACAACAATAAATTTAGCAACCTGGAAGAAATGGATGCATTCCTGGAAACCTATAAACTACCAAGTCTGAAAAAGGAAAAAATTGACAACCGGAATAGACCAATAACCAGTAATGAGAATGAAGCAGTGATCAAAAACCCCAAAAAAACAAGACTCCAGGACCTGATGGATTCCCTGAAGAATTCTACCAAACATTCAAAGAAGAAATACCTATTCTTCTGAAACTGTTTCAAAAAACAGAAACAGGAAGGAAACTTCCAGACTCTTTCTATGAGGCCAGCATTACCTTGATCCCAAAACCAGGCAAAGACCCCATCAAAAATGAGGACTTCACACCAATATCCATGATGAATGTGAATGCCAAAATTCTCAACAAGATCTTGGCTAATAGGATCCAACAGTAGATTAAAAGGATTGTTCACCATGACCAGGTGGGATTTATCCCTGGGATGCAAGAGTGGTTCAACATTTGCAAATCCATCTGTGTGATAGAAGACATAAATAAGAGAAGAGACAAGAACCACGTGGTCCTTTCAACGGATGCAGAAAAAGCATTTGACAAAATACAGCATCTCTTCCTGATTAAAACTCTTCACAGTATAGGGATAGAGGGAACAGTCCTCAATTTCATAAAATCCATCTATGAAAAACCCACAGTGAATATCATTCTAATAGGGAAAGGCTTAGAGCCTTTCCCTTAAGATCAGGAACATGACAGGGGCGCCTGGGTGGCTCAGTGGGTTAAAGCCTCTGCCTTCGGCTCAGGTCATGATCAAGCCCCACATCAGGTGCTCTGCTCAGCAGGGAGCCTGCTTCCTCCTCTCTCTCTGCCTGCCTCTCTGCCTACTTGTGATCTCTGTCTGTCATATAAATAAATAAAATCTTAAAAAAAAAAGATCAGGAACATGACAAAGATGATCACCCTCACCACTATTGTTCAACATAGTACTGATTTTGAAAGCAATAAGGAAAGGAATAATTTGAAAGCAGATACATAAATTCATCATAATTATTTTTTAGGAAGAAAATTACAAATTAATTATGAAGAGGCAAAATGGTGACCCTCTGGTAAACAAAGTGGTGAAAAAGAAAACACTTAAGCAGCTACACACCAGGAAAAGCTGATGATGCCTGACCTGCAGTGGCAATTACAAAGAATAGCAAAATCATTAAGTTTACACACTGGGACTCAACAGCCATGTACTATCTCTTAATCATAAGAGCAAGAAATGACTTCTATTCCATTAAAAAAAATGTGTCATTAGGCAAGTGAAGGTTAAACCACAAGCTTTTGCTCAGATGGTAGTAAGAGTTACAAATTTAATAATGACACTCTTACCTACTTGCAAAACTTACTCAGAATTCCAACTAAAATGTGTAATTTCAGAGAGTGGTTATAATCTTATAAGGAATTACTGGTAATGCTTATGAGAGTTGAAGTATTTCCAAGAGCAATACTGTAATGTGATGGTACATCATCTTCCATCCTTGAAATCTGCAGAGATCTCTCTTCTGAGGTTAGAGATGCTAAAATCATTCCCTCTTAATCCCACTCCATGATTACTCCTCACAAATCAGGAATGTGGGAAGTTCTTAAACACATGTACAAGTGAAGTGCCAGCCCGTAGGCTAGTCTTGATAATGCTTCATTAGGTCAATATTAACTGCTGCCTCCATTCTGGATTGAATCACAATCCCCAATGGGTTCTTTTCACACATAAAGGCAAACTGGTCTAAAATACATTTATATTTTTGTCGGACATAAGGAGTAATGGGCTTATAGGGGGCCAACAACCTATCTTCACAGGCCGGAAGGATGGGCTAATGTGTTGAGGGAATGTAGAAGACAGAAATCAGCTGATACCTGTTTATTATATAGCACAACACCACAACCACCACACAAATTAAGCCCCTTTTCACCTCAAAACCTTGGCACATGGGGTTTTTCTTAGAAAATTCTTCCCAGTGATTACAAGTTGATGATTAGTGCAATTAATAAGGGCTTAGGGGGTGTGTACCACAAATCAGAAAAAGGGTAAAATCCAAAGGGCTATACCTAAATCTTCTGGAGAATTCGATCTCATGGATAATGCCATTATTTTCCAAGGCATCACTAGAAACATCACTACAGGACAATTTTAATATCAGCCTAACCACAATTTAGAAAGCAAATAGCTATGTAGTACTTCTAATTTTAGCTTCTTTAATTCTCAGAACATTTTTGAGCTCTCTGTTTTGCATTTCCTTGTGAGTATTGCTCTGAGGAAATCACTAATCTTATAAAACCATAATTGTAAGTGATGACAAATGTGACAATCATTAGGAAACTATATCCTGTTTCTGTTTTCAAGTCTTCTAATAGTTGAAATTTTACAAACTGGTATACTTTCCTCTGAGATTTCGGAATGATATTAAATAATTGACGACTTGGGTGCTGGGTGGCTCAGTCGGTTAAGTGCCTGCCTTCAGCTCAGGTCAAGATCCAAGATGGAGCCCTGCATTGTGCTCCCTGCTTAGCAGAGAGTCTGCTTCTTCCTCTGACCCAACCCCCTCTCATGCTCTCACTCATTCTCTCTCAAATAAATAAATAAAATCTTTGATAAAAAAATGATCAACTACTTACAATATTTTTATCTGTGTTTATGTTTGATATTCTTTGTAAGCTTCCCAGAGACCAACAACACACTCTTCTTAAGAGGGAAAAGAATTTTCCTGAGTGGAACCATGTCTTGAAAAACCTCAGTCTGGGCTTTTTCTTCTGTAATGTTTTTTTTTTTCCCCCTGAACTTAGAAATGCCACTTACTTGGATTTATACAAAAGATGCTGTATTTTTAATCTCTTTAAGAATGAAATTTTGAGTTCAAGTATTTTTATTTAGTTTGGGTCCTTTTATTCTCTACTGTCATTCTAATTGTTTTGAATATAATCCACTATAATAATTTACTTTTCCCAAAAGTATTAGTATTAAATTTTATTTGGAAACTGAAAAAGTTGCACTACTCCCTCCTCCCCTGGAAGCCAACAACCGACTAAAGATTTATTCTACTGAAGTAGGAAATTATTTTAAGACAAACTAGACTCAAATAAGAATGGAAAACATAAGAATCAAAGAAGATTACAAACATTGGAAATGTAAGGGAGGAAAATGTAAAGTTAATCCAAATAGCCTTGTACTTTTTCTAAAAAAAAAAAAAAAAAGAGGTTTGGTTAATGGTAAGACATATGCAGTATTTCCAGACTACTATAGGAATGTTGGCTATCTTTATGACAAAAGTCTTCTAGACACCAGTAAGAGGTATGTGACCAGCTAAACTCGAACCTCACTAACATCTGTTTTGTCTTTTTGTATGTGACTCTTACTGTCATTCTATAACATCCTGCATTCTAGTGTCTTCCTGCACAGCTCTGACATTTTTCAGGTCCAATTTGTTTCAGGTCAGAGCAAAAACAGTCCTTAGGAAAGGAATTAAATTGCCAATACCAAAATAGTGGCACAATTTTGCATAGTCTAAAAGTTTCACTTTTCTTTGTATGTTTCATATCATGCCGTCTGTGGCTGGTTAACATGGTTGATTAATGGTTCTCAAAGTGTGTTCCTCAGGTCGGCAGTGCCTGGGACCTTCCCTGGGACCTTGTTAGAAATACAAATTTTCCGGCCCTACTTAAGACTGACTGACTCACTCCCTGCGGTGGGGCCCAGCAATCTCATTTAGTAAGTCTTTCATGTAAAACAGATGCATGGTAATATTTGAGAACTGCTGGATAATAAACCTGTGATAATAAGCTCAATCCCCGAGTGGGTCAGTTACTCTAACTGTATCTCACTATTTATCTCAGTATTGCAGACTACACTCTTGTTAGGGCTGAATCATGTCTCTCCAAAATTAATATGTTCAAGTCCTAATCCCCCAGTTCCACTGAAGGCCACTGGATTTAGAGATAGGGTCTTCAAGGGGCAATTAAGGTTAAAGGAGGTTACCCCTCTAACTCTTATTATCACAACTCTTGGGCCTTCGTCCAGTGTGACCGGTGTCCTTATAAGAAGATGAGATTAGATACTGATGAAAGGCCAATTCAAGACAAAGGGAGAAGACAGCCACCTAAAGACAGGGAGAAGGGCCTCAGAAGAAATCAACCTTACCACCATCTTGATTTCAGACTTCCAGCCTCCAAAATCGTGAGGAAATAAATCTCTGTTTTTAAAGCCACCCAGTCTGTGGTACTTTGTTATGGCAGCCCTAGCAGATTAATACAACTTGTAATTTAACCCATTTAACCATCTGGAAACCATTGGTCCCAGCAGACATCTGGCAAAAAGGGAAATAGCATTACATAAAATTATGTGGCATACACATAAAATTTCTTTACCAAAAAAAACATTTCAAATCCTGTGTCCTACTGGTGATAGGTCTTAGGGTCATTGGCAGGTCCCAAGAGTAGTATTATGTTTATAATTGTGTGGTGTAGACTAGTATTCCCAAACTGAATTAGTAACAGAGGCCAGGTGAGCTAAGCTCAATATTTCAAAAAGCCTAATATAGAGGTACCCCAGATAAGTTTCCAAGAATATAATGAAAAAAACTTTTTTTGTAAAACTGCTGTCATGATGTTGGGTCTATTTGTTACACATTCGATATTAAAAAAAAAAAAAAAAAACACGTTAGGTCCTTATCTTACATGGCACCAAAAAATAAATAAATTCCATGAAAGCTATAATATCTAAAGTTAAAAAACAAAACTCTAAGTGTAGAAAATGACATAGGGGGATATATTTGTAATCTTTGAAGACAGAAAGTCTTTCTAAACAAGAAACAAAATAAAGAACCCATTCAAAGTCATTTCTGCCTAAGTAAAAAGTAGAACTCATCTAGTATGGTGAAAGATACCTTTGGTGCAGAAGAAAATGGCAGCTTTGGAAGAAAATTATTTGTAACATTCATAAAAACTAAAGACTGGTATGGATTGAATTGTGTCCCCCCTCAAAATTCATGTGTTTAAGCTCGATTCCTCAGTGTGATGGTATTTGAAGATGGGACCTTTGGGAAGTAACTAGGTTTAGATAATGTCTTGAGGGCTGAGATCTTCATGATGGGATTTGTGCCTCTGGGATGAACGAGAGTTCTCTCTCTCATTCTCTCTCCTTTCCCTTCTATCTTTTCCCCCTTCTCCAGCCCCCTTCCCACATCTTTTTCTCCACCATGTGAGGAAACAGCTAGAAGAGGGCTATGAAGAGAGCTCTCACCAAGTACAATTCTAATTGGCTGGCACCTTGATCTTGGACTTCGAACCTCCAGAACTTTGAGGCATCGATTTCTCTTGTTTAAGCACCCAGTCTGTGGTATTTTTTGATTGCAGCCCAAGCTAACTAAGACAATATTCTTAATATACACAGTCCTCCCGAAAGTCAGTAAGAAAACAATTAACATTAAAAATAGATAAAGGTCAGGAACAGAAAATTTACAAAGGAAGTGGAAATGACTAATAAAGGTATAAAAAGTTGCTCGGCCTCATTAGCGATGGGAAATACAAGTAACATAACAAAGCTAATATTAAATACAATTTATTTTGCCAATCCCATGGCTGATAATAAAAAGATTGCTGAAATAAACACAGAAATAGGGCCTTTTCTTAAGAAGAGAAGCCAAGTACACATGTAACAATGGGGCAGTTTCTATGGATATTGAAAATGTGCATGCCCTTAACCCAACAATCCCACAGAACACAAGAAAGGAGAAGGATGTGTATATCGAAATAACATAATTGGAAAGAGAGAAATAACCAAAAACAAAACCAGCTCTGCTTCGGTAGGAAAATTGTTATTTAAATTATAGCACACTTCTTTTATGTAAGAGCATTTAGTTGTTAAAAGGAATGCTCTGCATGTACCAACGTGGGTTACTGAAGAACAGTTGGTTACTGAAGTAACCGGGGGGTTACTGACAGTGTTACAACACAACAGTATGTCTAGTAGAATCTCCTTTTCTTAAACTAAAATTATTTCTGTGTATACTGGTATAGGATTTCCTTATTTAACACGGGAAAGTTAGCACTACACCAACAGAAAGCAATTTAACAGAAACAGCAAATTAACAGAAAGTTAATTTGGGGGTTTTGTATTAAATATAAAACTCTAAGAGTTTATATGCTTGTATAAGTGGAAATGTAAAGCACACTTTATTTTTTAAAAAAGATTTTATTTATTTATTTGAGAGAGAGAGAGAGTGAGAAAGAGTATGAAAGGGAAGAAGGTCAGAGAGAGAAGCAGACTCCCCATGGAGCTGGGAGCCCGATGTGGGACTTGATTTCGGGACTCCAGGATCATGAACTGAGCTGAAGGCGGTTGCTTAACCAACTGAGCCACCCAGGAGCCAGTAAAGCACACTTTAAAGCCAAAACACAGTTCCTTTATATTTCTGTCATTCTGCCTCTACTTTGCTATAAATAATGATATATATAAAATGGTATTTTCGGGGCACCTGAGTGGCATAGTTTGTTAAGCATCCAACTCTTAGTTTCAGCTCAGGTCGTGATCTCAGGGTTGTGAGACTGAGCCCAATGTCGGGCTCAGTGTGGGAGCAGAGGCGACTTGGGATCCTCTTCCTCTGCCCCTTTCCCTGCTCATGTGTGCATGTGCTCTCTCCCTCAAATTAAAAAAAAAAAAAAAAAAGAAGTTTTTTCACTTCTTATTCTATATTGACTTTTTAATCTTCCAAAATTCCTATTAATTGCAAACAGCGTATGTGGCATTCATTCTGTCTTATAATCTTATCGATTATAGGCTAGTTAGAAGAATGAATTCTAAATGCTTTCATTCCATGATTTTCTTAAATAAATAAAAACTTTAAAAGAAAGAGTTCTAGTTTGAATTATGTTAGAAAGGCAAGCCTGAAAATATTTGACCTAATAGGGAAATCTTTCATGCTGTCCACCAATTATTTTCAGTTCTCTTCGAAGGCTTATCATAGTATTACACTAACCTGCTTCCTTGAAGGTAGTAGGCCATCGCTTGCTTTGGCCAGAGATGTGTGAGCAAAAGGAATACGTCTTACCTCTAGGTGGAAGCTGTAAGAGCCAGTTCATGATTCACCATGCTTTTTTCCCTGTATAAAGGCAAAGAGCAACATAGAAGACGGTGGCGGCTTTGTCACCTAAAGTCTGAGTGATTACAAGGGGCAGAGCTCCGCTTCTGAGTGGACATGAGCCGTGGGTGAGATGTAAACCCTTTGAGGGTTCACGGCATGAAGACTTGGGCGGCCATTTGTTATCACAGACATGTCTCTGCTATCCTGACACATCTAGGCCACTGTGTTTTGGAAATTATCAGATTCCCATTAAAATTTACGACCTGCCTAGGTGAACCATAACAACAACAACAAAAAAGAGGCAAGAAACAGATACCAAAGGTAATAAAAGAAAACAAGTGGAAATTCTTCCCACCAAAGAGATAAAAATGGAAGTTTAGGTTCGAGTTCCAAGCTTTATACAACCCTCCTAAAAATAGCCATTCTTGGTAAACACTAGTCCAAGTTTATTGTAAATCATTTGTTGGAAGTTTTAAACTAGTCAAAACACTAAGATTCCATGAGTTGCACATTGATACAAGGCACAAAATATACATATCACTGTTTAATTTCATACAGTCCAGCAAGTATGAAGAACACAAAATACATTTATTCACATAACACATTATATCTACTGTTAAAATACCTCAGTAACAAGCTGAAGTCCAGCATTATTTATCATGTGGTAAAATACTTGACACCCAGATGAAGACGTAAGAAAATGTGTATCCCCATCCCATCGTTCATATTCTGACCTTTGTTTATTAATTTGTAGCAATGGTGATACAGGCAAAGCTAGCAGCAAGTTTCAAAAAAGTTCATCTATGTGTTTAGCTAGTGCTCTTATCTAAATTCAGATTAAATTCAGATTAAATTCTTATCTAAATTCAGATCTAAATTCAGATTAGACACAAAACTAAAGCAGGTTTTTCTTTTAAAGACTGAAAATGACCAAACAAGACTATTTATTTTGTAAGACAGATATATGTGTGTGTGCGTGTGTGTGTGTGAATTAACTTTTAGGTATTTTGCACTTCAGCAATGCAAATAATTACATGAAACTTTCAGCCTTTAGGAAAAAATTCAGAATATTTGTGTCACTTAATTAAATCCTCAGTAAAAAGTGTGAGACAGTAGGATGTACCTACAACTAATTATGAGTCAGCATTACCTGTCTTTGTTCATTATCGTAAAAACCCATTTGCTGTTAGCTTTTTTTGTCTCAGTTTTTAAATTCACCAACAAAAGAAAAAAACCTGCATTTACAAGTCATTTGCCTAGAATAACCAATTTCCCCAGAAGTAATATGATCAGATAGTATGTGAAGTTGCTCAGATACTACTTTACCCAATGAGAAGGATAATTCAGTTGCTCTGATGGTCTAATTATAAATTTTAAAACAGACCTTAAAATTTCAAAATTGGTTAACCTGGTGAACACTATTTGTACTACTTATTTCTAATAATCGGAACAAAGTAATTTTCACTTTAAACATTTCTGTGAAATTTGTTGCTGGCGGCTACACTCTATTATTCAACATATAACAAGATGCCAAACTACACTGAAATATATATAATAACAGAAATGAAATTCTGAAGTCAGATATATGTATATTGTGTTCACTTTATTTTCCTTGGACAAAAGGTCTAACACAATGGAAACACATATTCTTCTACTACATTTTTTTTAATTTTTGGTATCTACTTCTTGGGTTTAACCTCATTATAAAACCAACTTAGTTGCCCTAAACCTGTGTTCAGATAATGAAGTGAATCCCTCCAGGATATGCAGAGATTGACTGTCCTGTCGTTCCCTAATACTTTACACGCCCATGCATTCCCCCATATGGTAAGGTCACAGTATCTCCTCGATAGAGATGCTCATGGCCAGAGTGACGTCAGAAAAACCGTGATGCCATTTACCTAAAAGCCTTAAGGAGAATAGGCCTGGAGCCCTGAACGAGAGTTTCTCTGCACACCTCTCCCAGATCACAGTACATGGAAATTTTGCTGCAACATCCTATCCAGCCGAAGGAGGAAGGATGAAGCTACAGTTCCTTGTGCCTCAGCTCCCAGGAGACCAACACTCCCTTAAGTAGCTGTGGGAAATAAATGTCTCCTCTAAGCCATCTAAACGTTCTGGGCTTTAAGTGCCCTTGAAACACATGAGAGCATTCATGTAATGTAACAGCAATCAGAAATTGCAATGGCTTTTTTTAAAGTATATACACTGGATATTTAAATATATATATACACACATATACATATCAAAATAACCAATATGTAATTGCCATTTTAAATAAAAGTGCACAAAACTTTGCAATTCCATGCTCATTTTGCACCAAAAAAAAATCTTGTCTGTAACTCAATTTGGCAAGTATATCATGAGCATCTACTATGTGTTCTATATATGAGAATAATCTAACTTTGTGTGATTCATCATTTACTATTCTTAAATTAAGAATATCATGTGTCCCTGTGTGTGTCCCCTCTTTAAATTCACTGGAAAAAGTGTTTCCTTTAAAATCTTCAATGAGGTTATTTGCTTAACTTCTTTTCATTTGTTCATAAGAATTTACCAAAATTCACAAAAGTGGACAACTTCCAATATGTATTACCAGTCAAAAGCAAAAATTTGTGAATGTAATCATTTAAGTCTAGCTGAAACACAGAGATTTCCTAGAGAATGTGAAATCAGTCTCACAGAGAAGGTTAATTTTTTAAAATGGACCACAGATAATGAAAGCAAAAATTCTTTTACAGAGGCAGAACTACCTACCCTATGTTCTGATGTCCCCAGGACATTTTCAATGATCATGAAAATTGGGGGGTTGGATTATACAAAGAAGCAAATAAGTCTAAAGTATTACTGGAAATTTGGGGAGAGATCATTATCCCCTGATCTCTTGGTTACCCATAATAATGATTGCCAAGTACCTGACTAATTGCCACTTTTCCCCTTGACACAGGTAGCATAGGCTCTAGAAGATGCCGTCATACAGATTTAATGAACCAGCTTTCAATAGAAATTTTTGATATGCGTATGTGTCTATGCATGTGTGTGTATGCATGTGTGAAGAAAGCACAAACACACTAGCTGCAGATAGCCTTGGACTATTATATACAGACTGTGTTTCTTTTGTTCTCTAATACAGCAATGGCAGTTCAGAGTAGAGCTCCTTTGCCAACATGCTTTGTACCTATCACAGGGGTTTAAGCTCTGTCTGTTCGCATTATCCTTGGCATGCTTCACAGGAAATGCTACCAAGCAAATCCCCCTACGTAGAGCCTTGGTTTCTCTAAAAATCGTTTACTGAATTTTCAGAGGAAAAGATTATATGAGAACGGTAAATCTATGACTCACACAAGGAAACCTTCAAGCAATCTGCCATCACAATAATACAAGAAAGCAGACATTTTTATCAAAATGACAAGTATAGGCTCATTCTAAGGAGGCTAGTGAGGTCAAGCGACCTGATGTCCACATCTGGTGTCATGGAGGTCATTGTAACAAGCCTCAGTGAACCTTATGAGACTGGACCATTCATACATTGATTGAAAGCACATACTGAGCGGTGTAACAGACCAGACCCAAGAGTGAGGCCGCTCCCCTTCACTGAGCCTCGTTTATCAGGAACAACTGCAGAGCCATGACCCCCAAACAGCTACTTCATTGTGCAGGTAAGTATTAAGATGCTGTTGGACAAATAAGACACACAAAGGCTTTAGGCTTCAACAGAGTCACTCATTCCGAAAGCGTGAATAACACAGAGAAGCCCAAAACACTTCTTCAGTGTGACTCCCATGGCATTATCATACAACGTTTACCTCCAGTTGAACAAAAAAAATAATAACAATAAGGGAAAAGATGCAATTGCACAGCGAATTTCACAAATTTCAACAGCTGAATCTGACAAAAGTGCCTCCAAACTAACTGCTGAGGTCTGAATTTTCCAGTTAGGCTTTCTGTCTCCATCCAATTAACTGAAATATTGACAAAACTTTCCTGAATGTTGCCCTAGACCTACACTGCCTTACTGTCCTATTAAACCAGGTGCTGGCTGATTTATTTTCTCTGCAATTGGGGACTCAGAAATAGCAGCAACCTTTAAGGAATTTTTAATGGAGCTAAGCTCCCACACGTGCAAGCTAATGACATGGACCCCACAGCAGCGCCGGGAGAGTTTGTAGAGATTCTTCAGGACAGCCTTCCGCAGCAGAATATACACCCAGGGATCTAAGATTTGATTCCACGTTGCCATTCGGAGAGCGAAAATTGTGGTTTCACAGGTCTCCCGAGAATGATCTCCGTTTATTCCAATGTTGGCCATCGTCACCTGCAGAACAAGCAAAATAACAAAATCCATTGATACAGATAAATTCTCTGTCCTAGAGTTGTTTAACTTAACTAGCTAGGCTACAAGGTATCCATTTCACTTTCCACAAAGTGATGTTATTTTACAAAACACTGACATAAAAAATGAACAGTAGCAGCAACATTGATGTAGACATTTGGATCCTTTGAGTTTATATTGACATTAAAACTACAAAAATGATAACTTACATGGCAAGTCAAATGTGCACAAGTAGAATGACCCAAGAGAGGACAAATACTGATCTAAGTAACTGACTTTTTCTTACTTTTGGGAATAGTAAGTTCAAAGCCAACACACATGTGTATGTTTCCATGAAAAAAAAAAAAACCTTGTTTATATGTATATAAAAATACAGATAAACTATAGATAAGAGGTTTTTAGAATGAATTCAGAGCATCTGATACAATTTGCACGTGGAAATGGTATTGTTCCAGAATGTTACTTTTAGAGTTTTCTGCTTGGTATCTACAATACCAATTTCTTCTTATTTCATATCCCTTCTCAGCATCCCTCACCCTTGCCTTAACTTGCCTAGATATTCCAAAAATGCAATGGAATTTTCTAAGGGTTTTGAGGAAATGACTCCCCTTTATAGTACCCCGGAGTTAACAATAACAATGTATATTTTGGTCCTATGTATCCATTTCCTGACCACCCGTGATGTTAAAAAGGAATAATTTTGTGGAATAAGTTCCGTAAATGGTCCCAGCTACAACTTAAAACTGGCCTAATCACTGAGCCTAGATTTGTGAAAACAAACAGTTGCAGAACAGACATACAAGAAGGCTTTGAAAACACCTTGGTTATAAAAAACAAGTAAGGGGGAAAAAAAAAGTAAGAATAAATGAACAAAAGGTGAAACTGAAAAATTAAGGGAGGTTTGGACCATTACACCACCAGCATTAAGAGAGGATATAACAAAGCCTAAAATCCAAATGAAAAGAAAATCAAGTCTTTCTTGTCTTCTTAATGGACCATTATCAGAAGGAAATGTCTTAATTTGGCCTGTTGATATTAATGGCTGAAGGATAAATGCCCCTTATCAAAACCTTCATTATCTACACAACATAGTACCAGCTCCTTAGCTGGTTCTTGGATGACACATCTGAGGTCTGCCACAATCTCATCTCCCTTGCACATACCCTATGCTGAAGGCCTCACCTGTCCCAGACGCACTGTACCCTTCCCAGCTTTGGCTTTATTTTGAACTCCTATTCCCCCTTCCTCTGCCTGGTAAATGCCTATCCATCTCTCAAGCCCCATGTAAAAATGGGTTCATCACCATGAAAGTTTCCCCAACTTTACCAACATGGATTAGCAAGTTGCTCTCTCCTCTGTGTCACCACAACCCCTGTCCACAGCCAGTTACATCACTTCCCACACTGTATGATAATTATGCATTCGTCTCTATATCTACACGCATCTCTTTTTTTTTCTAACATGCAGTACAAAAGTTGACACCTAGCATGTACTCAGTAAGTGTTGGAATGAATAAAACTATATTATATTCTATTCATTGAGATTATTTCTAGAAGCATAGGAACTAGTCATTAGAGGAACATCTGATCATCCACCTAACTGTCTAATATTTTGAGGCTTAAAATGTTTCTGAAAGCTTTAATCCAATGTCACCCACTAGTAAAGGATTCCAAAGTGGTTTATTATCACTCAAAAAAAACAGGATCTTGCAATCCATGCAAATTCCTTGGGAAATGGTTCTTTGCTTCAGGGTTCATTTCCTAGGGAAATAATGTATCAAACTGCAGGTCTAAACATTCTGTAGCTCAGTAAAACCAACCAAGTTTCAACACAGAAAAAAAAAAAAACAAACCCACAGTCCTCACCCAATAGTACCTGGGTCAGGTATAGACACTATGTCCCTGTTCCCCAAGTTAACCATTAGGATAGAATAAATAAACCTATACGGCCCAGTTTCTCTTAGAAGAAAGCAGAGGCAAGACCCAATGGGCAGTTGGAATGAGATATTTTCATTTTATATTTTTCTTTACTCATCAAATTTACTCATCAAATATATATTGATTATCTGCTATGTGCTAGGTAATGTGTTAAATGCTGAAGATATAACGGGAAACAAAGTAGGCATGTGCCTGTCCTCAAGTCACTGACAATCTATTTGCTGGGGTTAAGGGGGGAGATGGGGATTGGTTCAAGGATGAATGAATAAGTATTTCTCTTGCCTGGTGAGTATTACATGAATGTATTTCCTATTAATGACTACATGTGTTCCTAGGAATCTCAGGCGCCGGCCAAGAACCTGCTCTGTATAGTTTGGAACAAAGATGCTTCCTATAATTGCCTGGAACAGCTGGGCCTGGTTTAGAATCACGCAAATTAAAAACACCTGAGTTACATGGTGTGCACTTCTCTCTCCCTGCAAACAGCTGTGTGGTCACCAACTGTCCAAAAACATTGTGTCCTCTGCAAGGGGAAATGTATTAGTATAATTTTTAGTATAGTACTGATAATTGTATATCATTGAAAATTCAGGACAACCTAAGTATCCAACAAAAAATAAATTGTGGTAATTTCATGTAACGGAAAAGTATGTTAACATTAATGTTTGGATTACTAAACTGAGTGATCCCAATTTGGGGGAAAAAAAAACCCAAGTACATAATTTTGTGCATGTATAGAGAAAAGACTAGAGTGTGTATCAGTAAATCAATTAGTTATCTCTAGACAGTAGAATTACAGAGGATTTTTATTTTCACCTTTGGTTTATCTCTAATTTACTAATTTTTTTTCAGATAGGTCATGCTTTGCTTTTGTAATTTATGCATTTTTCCAAGTGATTTGTTGAAGCACTAAAGAATCAGAACTAATGTGGATTATTATGCATGTCTCTGTGTATGTGAATGAGGTACTACAGAATTGCCTAAACAGTTTAAACCCTTGATAAGACTGGCAGGAGAAATGTGGGGGCTGGGGTAAGAATGAGGAAGTCTGCCATTTTCCCTGGGCTCTGTCAGTAGTCACCTCACAAGCCCTGAGAGCATTCTTCTCTGGTCAGCCTACCCAAACTTGGATTCCAAGGAGTTGTGTACAGATTTTCATCAGGCACTCAGACTTTCATCTATCTGGTTTCCAAGAGCTATCCAGCACATGGAACCAGAGAAATATTATGTGTTATTTTTTTAAAATATCTTCCTCTGGACCTTGGCATGTTACACTTGTTCATCCTGGCTAATGATTAGAATACTAACTGAGAAATGCGCAGGACCAAGCATTTGGATATTCTATGGAAAAGTCAATTAATTAACCTGATACCTCTAAACACTCAGCACTAAGATGAGAGAGAAATAATAAAGTCAAAGAAGTGTATGGGATGAAGAGATTATGTTCATTGCTGGTCGCAAAAAGCAAACTAGGTAGATGGTGAAATAAAATATCCATTCATTTGGGCCATCTGATATAATTATATCCATTGTTAAGGCCACCAAAATTAATAAATCTGCCAGGCTACTTGACTAATAAGTTTTATTTTAGAAGTTATTCTATATATCCTCTACCATTAAATCTATGTATATCTGTGGGCCACTGTCAGGACTCCAGTAGCTGTCCACATTTAAAAGCAAGGATAATTTTAGGGGTGCCTGGGTGGCTCAGTGAGTTAAAGCCTCTGCCTTCAGCTCATGTCATGATCCCAGAGTCCTGGGATCGTGCCCTGCATCTGGCTCTCTGCTCAGAAGGGAGCTTGCTTCCCCCTTCTCTTTCTCTGCCTGCTGCTCTGCCTACTTGTAGTCTCTCTCTATATCAAATAAATAAATATTTTTTTCTAAAAAAGCAATGATAATTTTAAAAATTATGCTTTTGTTCCTCTGCATAATCATAAAAGTGTATTAATCTACATCTCACTCATATGTGGGATCTAAAACAAACAAACAACAACAAACTAAACTCACAGATACAGAGAACAGATTGCCGCTTGCCACAGGTGAGGGAACTTCGTGGTGACATTAACTAGACTTCTTGTGGTGATAATTTTGGAATGTACACAAATAATTTTGGAATGTACACAAATATCAGATCAAATTTCAGTTGTATACCTGAAAGTAAGATGATGTTATATGTCAATTTTATCTCATAAATCAATCTAGCGGCGAGTAGCTTTTGAGTGTTTACTATATCCATGTACTGTGTTAGATACTAGTGATGCAGAGGTGAATATTTAGAGAAATCTCATCTAATATATGATATATGTTGCTTGTTCTTATTTCTATCTCTCAGACTGAAATAGAATCTTCTTGAAAGCGTATATTTTCCTCTGATTGGTTCTCTGTTGTATCCCCAGCATCTGGCATAGAGTAGGGCAATCAATATTTGTTGAGTGAATTAAATGAATGAAGTTCCTATGAGGAAAGCCCAGTGAGAAGGCAGTTAAATGCTGTAGCATAAGACAGGCATGTAAAAGATGCCATAGGCCAGGCTATTTACAGACACATGATCTCAGGTGCAGTCATTGAAAATCTGAAGTTTTTGCAATTTTTCTAGCTTATCAAAACTTTCAGTTATTCATACCTAATTTTGAATTTATGGTGATTCTGCTGTAGTTTGTCTGAATTTTCCTTGGCACTATTTTTTTAAGGAAATTTAAATGAATACATGGTCAAAACTATTTCTGGTGGAATGTCCAACTTCTTTAGACACCAAAAAATTTTCTAGAATTTTATCAACATCTATTTGCATACAAACAATATCTCTGACACAGTTCTCATCTAGTCACTGAAGCAGGTGTTTTCACACGTCGTTCTCTTATTCTAAGAAGCAGACCATTCCTTCCCTCCTTTCTATCAACACAGAACAGTAGCACAGAGACATTGACTTTGGGGAATGATAGGGCACACAGAAGTACAATCCACTGATTTGCAAGTTACTGTCCCTTATGATATTATCATCCATATACTGATCTTTGAGTCTGACACATAAATAACCACAGAGATAGGGACTAGTTGTAAATATGCAGTTACAACCCAGCCTTATTGGATGGTGAAAAACTCCCACCTAGAACCTTTGCCAAGGAACTGTTCCATTCCAACTCCACGTTTGAGAAGTTGAACCTCTGTGTTATTTGGATGACTGGTGACTAAGGAACTAGGTACAGATGATAGATTTTTAAATGCCATAGCACCTATGAGCATTTGCAAATGAGAAATTTCATTTTGTCTTTTTAAGGAATTTATGTATTCATTTGAGAGAGAGAGAGAGAGCACATGAGCAAGGAGTAGGGGGTGCAGAAGGAGAAGCAGACTCCCTGCTGAGCAGGGAGCATAACCTGGGACTCAGTCCCAGGACCCTGAGATCATGACCTGAGCCAAAGGCAGATGCTTAACCAACTGAGCCACCCAGGAGCCCTGAGAAATTCTATTTTAATTGAATTGCAATGGCAGTTTTGGAAAAGGAACCTTATGTAAGTTACTGAATCCATCTCCAATAAACAGGTGACTTTTAGAGTTAAATGTATTTGTGGTGATTGCACCATACAGCATTTGTGAAATAGAATATGTTATCTCTGCAATAGTGACTGCAAAGAAACTTCAGGAGGAAAAAATTACTCTTATGCAAATACAAAAATATAGGTTTAAAAAAACTGTAAAAATTGAAATATAGAGGCTCTAAGAGGATACTTCTTTATAACCATTTTTTCCATACTTACATTGTATAAATGTCTACTCCATTAAATATAAGTGGTAACAATATTTCAGTCATTTTCCACTTACTGACTACTCATTAAGATTTTTAAAACAGTATTTTGAGCATGGTAGATGATTTAGAGATAAATAAGACAAAAATACTACAATGGGAGGAAGACAAGAGTATATGGTATTTCTTGTACCCCAGCTGTAGAAAAGCTGCAAAATACTGCCACAAAATACAAACATTTGTACAGAGTAACTTTTTATTTTCTACTGGATGTATTGATAGAAGACTAACCAATGACCCAGTTGACAGCACATTCCTGCCTCTGCTGAAAGACTTTCAGAGTTGCAAAGAAATGAGAAAATAGGACATGCTGGGTAGATTCTGTCCCCTTTGGAATGGGACAATCCCAACCATATGTGCATCTTTGATCCTTCACACCAGCTGAAGAAATTATGTGTAAAACGAGCAGTGGGGAAAACTTTAAAATAAACAGCATATAGAGAAGAAAAAATGTATTATACCTGGGGCACCTGGGTGGCTCAGTTGGTTGGGCGACTGCCTTCAGCTCGGGTCATGATCCTGGAGTCCCGGGATCGAGTCCCACATCGGGCTCCCGGCTCCGCAGGGAGTCTGAATCTCCCCCTCACCTTCTCCCCCTCTCATTCTCTCTCTCTCAAGTAAATAAATAAAATCTTTTAAAAAATGTATTATACCTGAAAAATCAAAAAGTTCACCAGAATCAAGAAAGTTCATTTGTAGAATCCATGTATTTTCATTTGCTAATCCAGTCTTTTCCCCCAGGCCGGAATTGTTTTTGTTTTTGTTTTTGGGTTGTTTATTTTTTCTGAGTCTTTTTAGTGAGAAGATTTATGCCAGAATTCATAGGAATAACCATTCATATGGTCCTCAGCTACTAGACTTACAAAATAATGTTGTAACTTCCTTTTCTGCCACTTTTTAAGGGAATAAAATATAGTCATTTATTCCGAGATACCAAATATGACAAAATGTAAAATAAATAAAATGTATATATGTTATGTCACACGTGATCACTTTAAGAAAAACTACAAAAAATATAAAATAAATACAATCAAAAGATATACACTAGAGACCAAATAGAGAAAGTACTAAGTCACAATAAAGATAAATTATTCCTAACTGAATGAGAAACTACACAGTTAAGAAAACATGGTTATGACAAACCGCAAACCCCCCCATAGAACTTGACCACTATGAAAACACAGGCCAGCATGAGTCCAGAGAACTGGTCATTCCCGCAGTTATGGGATCCTGAGTCATGTGAAAGGCAGAAAGTCTCCTGTAAACCTGACGTGCCACATGGGAGTGAGACACAGCCAATAATACTAACAACAGAAAATAGAGCTGAGTATTCCCTGTGCTAGGAAGCCTCTTCTTACACGTAGGTCAAATAATCATCCTAACAATGCCGGGACATTTGCATTGTTATCTGCATCTTACAGATAAGCAAAGTCAGCAAGATAAGGGACCAGTCAATGGGAAACATCAGAGCCTGTCCAGGGCCTATCCTTCTAATGACTCCACTCAACTGCCTGCAGGCCCTGCAGTGCTCAAACTTCTTACCAAATGACACCCAGAAAAGAGTAGAGAAAGCCTTCTGAGGAGTGGGAGACAGTATGGGAAGCACTTGCCTGAAGGAACAGAGACTTCAACAGCAACCATGCAGAGGGAAGGACACCTTTAGAATCTGTTTCAGCACAAGAAAAGGGCATTTCCTGGCCCTGTTCTTGCCACTTCTCCTGCCAACATCCCCGCCCACCCTGAGGCAATGCTGGGATGGAAGGAGAAAACAGTGCAGAATTGAGGCCCTTTCCCACCATAAAAATGCCGAAGAAGACTTTCTCTTTCTCCCTCTAGATTAACACAGATACACACACCTTGCCCCTAAGATAGGCCAAGGATGACAAGACAGGGGCAACTAACCAGCATTTAGGACTGATGTCTCCTAGTCAGAGGGACCCAGGGAATTCTGTTCAAGTTTCTTAGCCCAAAGGTAGAGATGATATCAAGTAAACAATTTTGTGTTCATGTGATCACTACAACCAGGATACAAGTTCATACCTCAGAAAGTAAAGCAGGAATGTAACTAAACGGATTCTAAGAGCAAGGGAAGACAAAACATGATTCACTTATCATAAACACACAGAACTCCACACCACCTCACATGAGAAGGCAGAATCGCCATATCCTAGAGAAAGCAGGGAAGTTTCCGTTATCCTGTCCAGTCCTCTTTATAAAACAGAATTCCTTACAGGTGTCTTTGTGTATCTGATGGAAAAGATTCAGCACAATCCATGGGACAATCTCTTCCATTTAAACTGTGTGAGTTATTGGGGCACCTGGGTGGCACCACAAGTTAAGCATCCAACTCTTGATTTCAGCTCCAGTCATGATCTCAGGGTCATGAGATCAAGCCCTGAGTTAGGCTCAGTGCTGATCATGGAGCCTGCTTAATATTCTCTCTCTCCCTCTTCTCTGCCCCTCCCCTCCCCACATCTGTGCATGCACTCTCTCTCTCTAAAAATAACTTTAAAAACTGTGTAAGTGGTTGAACATTCTCTAGCATCATGAGCTGAAATTTACAAATTCTAGTTTTGGCCTCCAGAGCATCCTGGATTAAGTGCTGTAAGCTTTTCACATACTTTAAAAATAACACTAACTTCTATTTATTTCTCCATTTCTTCTACTGTTTGTCATAAAACATGGCTTGCAAATGCCTGGCTGTCCACTGGTTTCTTGATCTTCCTTTTAAAAAAATGCCCTTGTCGGAAATAAAATTTACACTCTCTATATAGTCAAACAAGAACAGAGTTCAGTGAAACAATCATTGCTTAAAATCCAGACAAACCACTCCTATCTGTGTCTCCAGGATTATCTTAGCTAGTTTCTCCTTTGAATAAATCCTAGCTCCTAGGACATTATAGGAAACAAGCTTCTCACTGATGAGATGTACTTCTAGTGAAGCAAGACAACCTTCACATTTCCCTGTTTTTTTCCAAAAATTTTTTCCAAATTATTTACTTCCAAATAATTTCCAAATCATTCAGACTTATATGTATGGATATATAAATATTTAGACATAACTATGCATGTTTAAAGTCCCATATCTGTGATTCAGTCTTAATGGATTTGCATTGTGGTATAAATATCCAATTCTGGGGGTGCCTGGTGGCTCAGTGGGCTAAGCCTCTGCCTTCAGCTCAGGTCATGATCTCAGGGTCCTGGGATAGAGCCCCATGTCAGGCTCTCTGCTCAGCGGGGAGCCTGTTTCCCCCTCTCTCCCTGCTTGCCTGTCTCTCTGCCTACTTGTGATCTCTCTCTCTGTCAAATAAATAAATAAAATCTTTTTAAAAAATTAAAAAGATAATCACATCAAAAAATGGGCAGAAGATATGAATAGACACTTCTCCAATGAAGACATACAGATGGCTATCAGACACATGAAAAAATGTTCATCATCACTAGCCATCAGGGAGATTCAAATTAAAACCACATTGAGATACCACCTCACACCAGCTAGAATGGCCAAAATCAGCAAGACAGGAAACAACGTGTG